>JAPQRN010001924.1:0-10805 GCA_037367275.1 Coranthus polyacanthus | reverse complement strand
GTTCAAAAATGTTTTAAAATGTTTTTAAAAGTACACTTTCAAGTGCTTTTATTGTTTTTATGTTTAAAAGTATTAAACGTTTAAAATGGCCATTGTCTTTGTTGTTGTAATTTTTACTGAGCAGATCCAAAGCATGTTTGTAAGAATAAAAAACTGTAAAATCACTGTTAACAAGTAAAATTTACAATATGTTACAGTATTATTTAAATTGCAATTTCACAGTAAATTACTGGCTACTAAATTGCTGTACTTTTACAGTAAAAAAGTACTGAAATTTCCCAGGTAAATGCTGCTATATCACAGTAAAGTCAAAGTCACAGCAACTGTGAAATTACAGTATACAGTTGTAGTTTTTTTGTAATTTGTTGTGAAATATTTACAGTAAGTAACTGTGAAATATTTACAATATGTTACTGTAAAAATACTTACAGCAAATTACTGTGAAAGTAATGCTATTAGTAGCGAGTAATTTACTGTAAATTTACAATGAAAAATGTTACAGTGTAGAGCAGTGTGTTCTTCCCAAACAATTCAAACTTTGTTTCATCAGTCCACAAAACATTTTCCCAGTAGTGTTGTGGACTGTCAAGGTGCTTTTTGGCAAACTTCAGACGTGCAAGGATGTGTTTTTTTGGAAAGCAGCGGCTTCCTCCGTGGTGTCCTGCAATACAAACCATGCTTGTTCAATCTTTTACGTATGGTAGACTCATGAACAGAGATATTATCCTGTTCCAATGATTCCTTCAAAGCTTTAGCTGTACTCTAGGGTTCTTTTTTACCTCACTGAGCATTCTGTGTTGTGCCCTTAGAGTCAACTTAGCTGGGCACCTACTTCTAGGGAAAGTAGCCACAAAACTAAATTATCTCCATTTGTGGACAATTTGTCTAACTGAGGACTGGTAAATACCTAAAGTCTTTAAGATAACTTTGTAACCCCTTCCAGTCTTATGCAAATCAACAATTTTTGATTGAAGGTCTTCGAAGATCTCTTTTTTGCAAGGCATGGTTCACATCTGCAGATTCTTCTTGTGAATAGCAAACTCAAAATGTTTGAGTGTTTTTATAGGTCAAAATAGCTCCACACCTGGCTGATATTTAAATTATTTGATTGGACTTCAGGTTTGCTAACTCCTGACTCCAAATACCTCTTTTTTGAGTCATTAAGGGTTCACTTACTTTTTCCAGCAGCACTATGTGTTGCTGGAACGAAGTGTTTGCTAAACGAGTGTTTAATACCTGTGTTCAATAAAAACATGAATTATTATGGTATTAGGTTAAGCACATTGTGTTTGTCTATACCTGTGATTTAGATAACAATCAGATCACATTTTATGACCCATTCATTCAGAAAACTATGAAATTTCAAAGGGTTCACATACTTTTTCTTGCTACTGTAAATACAGTCATACATACAGTAGCAGTGATATCATCAACAAGTCTTCAACAAATTGGAGTAATATAATAATCATTTGTGACCTTTTTTGTATAGATATAATTATTGGAAATATATGAAGTACACAGTATCCAAATAATATAATATGTATGTGTCAGTTCCATTTTTCAGTTGACAAATAACAAAAATAACACTTACATGGAACAATATATCAAATATTTGCTACTTCATTTAGATTCAATTTGAAGTATAACACCACGTGACAACAAGTAAAATGAATAAAAATAGCAATAATAAAAATTTTAAAAATATAGAAATAATAAAAATTAAAAAGTGTTGATCAGGCCCTCACACCTCTGTGCACATCGGTGAGGGCCACAGTTAAGGGGTTGTTTATTGTGGTTATACAGAGGTGTTCAGTTCTGGCCTACTTTTCAGTGTTGAACAAAGGAGTTAAATGAGCCATTTTTGTCATGTTGGTAAGAGGGACCAGTACATTTTTAGTGAATGTTATGTTGAAGTACTCAATCAGAAATCCATCAGGTCCTTATTATTCTGTAATGAACTGATAACACAAAACACTTCTTCCTCAGATATATCAGCATCAAGAAGGTCTTTGTCTGTTGCATCAATGTTTGGAAGGGATAATCTATTCAAAAACATATCATGTTTCAGCATTTCCATTTTTACTTTTATTTATTCAGTGATAATATTTTTGAATTCCAGATTAATATATTTTGGATTTACCAACCATCTACCACTCTCTGCTTTGATAGAATAGGGTATTCCATTCTTCCATTCTTCTATTCTCTCTTTTGATCTGCCATGCAAGTAGCTCATTTGATTTGTTTGCCAAATTCATAATTCGTGATATGCTGTCCTATAGGTGCCTCAGCTTTATTGGTGCATAAGAAAGGTTTTCAAATTAGAGTGTAAAGAGACTGATTTTTTGTCATGGCATGGCCCTGTTCCAATATTGTAATATACAGGTTTTCTAGATGGGATAGTTTTTCCTCTCATACTAACCTTAAGGGCTTCGGAAAATCTTGCAGTGAGAAGAGGTATTCAAGTAGGCTTACAAGTAAACATCAATATGAGTAATCATAAAAGTAATACATTCTGGATCTTTCAACAAGGAACCCCTGAATCCGTCTCTTAGAGGCAGACTGGTCAAAGTGGTCTACCTCCATCTTATGGATTTATTTATGGTCAGCTAGATGGGAGTAAGCATTAATTCTGGCTAAAATTGTCTGTGAAGTCAAGAATATATCACTTCTTGTGTAGATATTACAGTATGAACACTAGAATAAAATGAATAAACTTTTTGATTTGGGTGGTGTCAAAACCACATATCCCTTGATCCAAAGTCTTTCATTCCTTGATTTGGACAGTGAGAGTGTTTTAGGTGTGATCCATTGAACCAGGTTTAAGTTACTACCAATATTACACTGGTCAGTGATTGTAACACATTCTAGAATTAAGTTATTAAAATATGTTGGGTCATCTAGGTTAGTCAGATTTATTACACAGTGGGAAAGAACAAATCTCCCACTCTTATCTGTTTCTGTGAAGTTTAATGTAAATGTTAGGTTCTTGTTAATAAGCATTGCTACTCCTCTTATCTCAGCTGAGAATGAGGAATAAAAAACATGCCACTCAGCTTTGCATGTTCTAGATCTGTGAGATGGGAGGAAAGCTATATCAACTGTTTTTTCAAATGTTAGACTTGTTTTCTCTTAATTGGGGAATTCATTCCTCTGACATTTAATAAGACACAGCCTGGTCCACCCTTTTCATAAAAATGTGCAGACAAGAGCCATCAGAGAAAGGCATATCCTCTCAGCCCCCACAAAATTGAAAAGTGGTACTTACTGACGTTAGCTAACTTTCATTGACTTTGCCCATTAATAGCAGCCAAGTTGTATGGAGTTTGGTGGAAAAATACTGAATGGTTTTCTAGTTCCGCTACAAACAAAATGATGACAAGCAGCATGACAGACAACAAAGACGGATGGCAACAAAATAGCAAAAGGCACCACTCCAACACATAACTGATAAAGTGCAGCAGAGTCTTAGGTTTAATTAATTGTAATAACCCATTCTCCTCTCTTCTTTCTGCCATTTTCTCCTCTGCTTATGACAATCTTCTCTGAACAGTTTTTCAAATGAGGAGCTCTCTTAAAGCTGAAGATACTTTGAGAATAAGTTTGATCTTGACTAGAATCTAGTCATATCTTTAAGGGGAAAGTCCATAATAATGGCCACAATTCTAAGAAGATTCTTAGAATTTCATCACTGGGAGCAACTCTTTGTACAAAGAACCTCTATGATCTTCTACTATAGCAACTAATGTAAGATATGTTCACTACAGATAAAGGGAGGCAACTGCATACAGGGGAAAGTTTGCAAAATCCTGCTGAATGAATTAATATTAATATTAAGTGTGAAGAAAACAGTTCTTGTGCATCATACTCACAATTGATTGAAATGAGTCGATTGCCATGAGGTCTCTGATATTCATCCACCTTTTTAACTGAGGTGTTACTTTAATAGCATTTTTGCATATGGAATACAGCCATAATTAGCATAAGGACTAAAGATATACCTAAGAAATAAGAGCTGGTTCAGTAAATCGCATTTCTACTTCACATCTTTCACTCACACACATTCTGTGCACACATTTCATTCTGTATCTTAGAGAGTGGGTTAGGGTGTTAATACATCATAAAAGGATGTCTGCAAGTGTTTCATCACATTACATTAACTCATCCTTAACAACTATGAGGTCAGATGACAAGCAGGCTTCTGATTGGCTTGTGACAGCTGGGTGGTCACTGGGTCACTTCTAATTGGTATAAATCATCTGCAAAGTGTCGAAGAGGCCCCTCTTTCTGTGAGGATAAGTGGGTGACGGAGCCATCCTGACCATGAGGTGCAGGTTGGTCTCAGAATAATAGTATCTGTTCCATGTTTAAGCAGGATGTATAATTTAACAGGGGCAATTTAGAAGAGTGACACCTTATTATGATGACTGCAGAGAGAGGATGGGAAGGCAGGAGAGAGGAGTTTCTCATTGAGATTTTAAGGCATTCACAGAGTGGTTGTTTTTTTAAGTACAAAAGATTTTCAAAGAGGTTTCTGTCACTGTAAGCACAGATACAAGATTTTTTTTTATAAAGGGAATGAGAACAAGGCAAAATCGGTTTTGTCTCGTTCATACATGTGACCTCTAAATTAATCAGGCCTACATTACACTAAGCATGATGATGCTGTAAATTAGTGTTGTAGTAAATGAGATCAGCATTGGTCTTGAGTCTGGTCTCAAGACCACTTTTTGAAGGTCTCAGTCTCTTGTCTTGACCTCGGATAGAGCCCCCCCATCCAAAACTAAAGATGGCACACCCAGTAGAATCCTACAAAATTATGAGTTGATTGCAAATTAAAATAATACTTACTTACTATACTTACCAATAGTTACTTCATATTACCTTACCTTACTCTATCTGAGCAGCCCCTCATCTATCACTCAGTTTACAGAGCGCGAAGTGCACAGAGGAACAGCTGCCAATTTTCTGCTACCTAATGACTTTGAAAGTAAAAATAATGTCAAAACAAAACAGTTTGCTTAAGTTTGTTACAGAGAGATGTGAGGAGCTTGAGGAGGAGAATTCAGTTGATGCGGTCTTTCCATCACTTGTTGAGGAGCTCGAATCATGACCTAGTGACACTCAGAACCAAACACCAACCTCTAAATGACCTAGTGACATTTCCTTAAAAGAAAAAGACAAAATTGTGGAAGTCTAAAAATGGATAAAAACTGGCATTAGGACATTGGTGATGACAAACAAACTGAACTGTTTCTTCCTGCTCTGCTTTGAAAGAAAACTGAATCATTCAACTGTAATGAAATAATTCTTCAACACTATCTCTGTCATTTACTGCTCTGATCAGCAAAAGGAAGCTACAATTACAGACTGTACTAGTCTATGTCTGATTCAATACAATGTTATTGTAGCCTTTAGTTTAAGTTTAGGTTTTTGTAGTAAGCTGATGTTGCTGCTGCTCTGTATGCATGTGTATTTTTTCTGTGTCTGCGGTATCAGTCTATGTTCTAGCGTCATATTGCTACAGATCACATTGGTGCCATTATTGATCATTGATTTATGATGCTGTTGTGTTGCTCAGCAAGTGCTCAAGTGCATTGTATGAGTTATTTGTTAACATCATTACTGATGTGATGTAAAACTTCCTGAATGAGCAATAAATGCCTAAAAACAGAGATGGGAAGTAATAAAGTACAAATAATTCGATACTGTACTTAAGTAGAGTTTTCATGATTTGATTTGATTTGTACAAACTGGCTGAACTGATATTTGTCATTATGACATTTGGTGTCAAATTAAAAAAAGTATCCTACATCAGCAACCTGTGCTGATGGCATCATAGTGCTAAATCCAAGTTGTTTTGCATTAGTAATAAGCCATATGACAACGTGATGAACATAATATTATGTTCATTATAAACAGAAAAACGGTGCCACTAGGGGCAGACAGGGCATAATACCCTTACTGTCTACCTGGTATGGTCTCGGTTTTGACTTGGTCTCGGTTTAGGTGACCATGACTACATCACTGCTACGAATGCAAAGTTTATTTAATTTAATCTAGAACATGAGGTGAGAAAAACTTTTTCTCAGATAGAAAGATTCCCCAGATTTTAATATTCTAGAACTGAAAAGGTCAACAATGACAAGGTAAACCTGCTGTCTGTTAAACTGTTTTTATTCAGTAAACCACAGATACATGCTGATGGTTGTCTCATCTGATGACACTTCATTTAAACAAAAGGTATCAGTACAACCTAATTGTGTAGCTTTCAGAAGTGTGTGTGAAATAGGCTTACTAATGGCAGAGGATTGAGAGACAAATTCATAAAGAGCTTTTGATTTCTGTATCTGGTCATCTGTTAATGTCCATATAGTTAATGGATTTCAGATTATGATGTAAAATGCATCTAATTTTGTGCAGGTTTCTTCTCTGTAGAGACTTCTCTGTTCTTATTTGAATTGCAAAATGAAAAATAAAGGAGAGAGAGAGAGAGAGAGGAGGACTAAGCTACCAGCTCAGTTCAAATGGGAATGTGGTCCTCAGGGTACGCGCACATGTATATATGTGAAAGACAGATAGGAAAGAGGAAAAGAGGGCTGTGAGAGAGACAGATAGGCGAGAGAAGGAAGGAAGAATGCAATTCCAGATTCCATGTGCTTGTGCTGCAGCATGGGTGGGCATGTGTTGAGTGAGGGAGGGAGAGTGAGAGGGAAAGAGTAGGGATGGGGGACACAGATATGATCTTACTGCTTTTCAATGAGTGAGTAACTGACATGTGTTTGACATAATATTTATCTGCCAGAACTCAAAATTCATACAGAAATCCAAATACAGATGCAACACAGTAAGAAGTTTAGAGAGTACAACAAAAATACAACAAAATCTTCAACTTTGCACATCAAAATTCTCCCAACAACCACAGCAGCACACATAGCAGAATGTTGTATATTCACTCTATTATATTAAATGTTGAAAAGTGAAGTTATGTGCTAGATTCTACAAGGAAAACATGATGATGGTAGATTTTAATACTAAATGGAGGTTACTGTAAGATTGTAGATGGTACTGCAGTAATAATCCTGTCTCCTAGAAAGTACCTTGATATGTGACTAAACTGCAGCTGCAAATATGTGAATATATGAATTATTGCCACATTGTGAGGCAATAATTCATAATGTCTGAATGAATGAAGCAATCACTGCCTGCATTTGGATGGAGGTGAGATAAGGTGGGCATACAAAGCGCAGGACTTTTACACAGGAGACCAAAGTTTGCATTGTGAGTCCCATGTGTGGTTAGGTTTGACAACAAAAGCACTTCAGCCTGGACTTTGTGTATACTTGAACCAAGCCCGGGTATATTTCCACTATCCTAACCAAATGCTGCCAGTGACTAAACCGAACTATAAAAAAGTGGAAAAATTGTGAGTCTGTGTGTAATTTTATGTATGTTTTTACACATTATTATGTACATGCATCATGTATTCTCTAGTAGCCTATAAGCATTAGTCTGAAACTCGAGCTCAGTCTTGGTATTGATAAAAGTGTGGAACTTTATAAAGGTCTTATAAAGCCTTGTCTTAGAAATTACTTTATTTTTACTTTGTCTTGTCTTGGTCTTGGACAAAAAGGACTCTGGATTTTATTTCCAGACTGGTCAAGACCACAACTGCCTGTGCATTGGCTGATTTATTTGTTAGCATAACTACTGTGATTTGATGAAAAGTGTTCTGCTTCAAATGCAACTAACAACTTCGGTAATTTCTAATTTGCTATTTTTCAACCTAAACCACAAAGATTTCATCTGTAACCATGAGATGAAAAGAAAACAGACAACAGAGTGTGGTCTTGGTTTGATTTGGTCTCATTTTAGGTGTTGAATGACTTATTTTATTGAACTGTAAAGGGATGATGGCAATATCTGAAAGATCTCTCTCTATACCTGACAAAGGACCTCACACAGCATGATTCAAGCTTATTTAACTTTATAGTATCTCCCACATTTTCACAACAAATGAATATATAAAGTAACTGAGACAAAAAAGTTATGTGAATGTGGGGTTATTTCTTCTAAAACATGTACTGATGTTGCTTATCACATTCATCTTTGTATTTGAACAAATGTTCAACACACCACTCTAAAGACAGTTCACACCAAAATTCTGAAATGATGAAAGCATTTTGCAAAATGCTGAAAGGTTTCCGAGCCCCTTCTTGGGGAAAATGTTTAATGTATCTATCAAAGTCTACCTGATGAAAAAATGCTTCAGTGTGTGCTGTGACTGAGGTGTATTAAAGCTATATTAAATCATTGTCTTTTTTATATACACTTTCATGTTTTAGGCTTTGGTGTAAAATTCTTCTTTTTATCTGTGGTTATGATGAAAATGCAAAATATGTGAAAACTTGTAGTGCTCTTACTATGCTGGTAAGGCTTTGGGCATTAAGGCTGATGCTACAGTATTTGACTGTGTCTGCTTGTGTGTATGTGCCTAAGTATGAGACATATTGTGCAAGTGTGTGTGTAAAGGATGCCCATTTGAAAGATGGACAGCAGTCTTTCGTCCTTCAATCGGCAATTAACAAGGGCCCATTTAATTGCAGTGGTTTGGGAGGCCATAAAATTATCCCTGGAACTTAACCAAGTGAAATACACACACAGACACAATCCCTCATAATGAGCAGCACTATCAGCCCTTCTTTCTTCCTCTCTTTCATTTGCATTTTTCTCTCTCTCTTCTGCCTGTTCTGTGGAGGCATTTAGATTAAACTTCTTCTATGTTCTTATTCTTTTTCTTCCTCTGTCTGTCACTTTATGCCCAGTGATGAGTTTCTTTCCTGTTGGATCTAACCTACTTTTTGTTCTTTCTAACTAAGATTCTCTGTCACTTTCTTTCTTTGTTGTCTTTTGTCTAACACTCCCATTTTCTCCTTCGTATAACTGTTTTGTCATTGCAAGGAATATTTGCATTGAAATTATTCTGTAACCTTTTTATGACTTCTTACTCTCTTGCTTCTCCCCCTCTTTTCATCCCCTACCACCCTTCTGTTTTCCTCTACGTTCTTTTCTTTCTTTCTTTCTTTCTGACCTAGGTTCTTTTAAAGGCATGTGTAAACAGATAGATCACTTCCCTGAGGATGCTGACTATGAGGCAGATGCTTCTGAGTACTTCCTACGTGAGTTTTTACTTTATTATATGACATTCTAAACCAATAATAATATCATATGCTTGCAATATACTTTGGGTTTCTATGAAGTCTTTTTTGTTATGTCGTTTTGTTATGGGCTTTAATCTGTCCAGAGTGTTGTTTAATGATATAACACCTGTATTATCAGTCATCTGACTTCCAAAGGCTTTTACACAAAAAGAGTGATGAAAACAAATGATATAAAATGTCAAATTAGCAAATGTGTGTTAATGCTAGTGTACTGGCCTCATGAAACCTTTCCACTATCCAGTTAGTTAAATACCACCACACAAGAAGTCGCAGACGCCAGGATGAGTTGGACTCGTTTTTTATATGGCTGGTGTGAAACTGTAATAAACGGATACAGTATAGGTGCATCAGTATACATAAATTATACAGCTATTATGAATTCAAGCTTAATATAAATCATAGACTGCCTCGTTACATCGATATGAACCAAAATAATGCATTGAAAGTTAAGACTTGTAAGTAGTTCCTTAAAACATTGATGAACTACTTAAATGTACCATTTTCTAACATATATTATTAATCTAAACATTGTTTTTACTGCAATACTCACAGGGAATGCCTTTATGAACTTAAAACACAGCTACAGAACACAACAACTTGCCGTCTCTGCGGTCTGGATCACACTACATTGCTGTCTCTTCGTGGCATAGTCTGGACACTCACTTCCTGTTTCTCTTAAAGAGCCAGCGCACATAAATTAATGGCAGAGCCAGAACACTCCCCGTCTGGTATCTTATGGATACCACAAATAAACAAATTTAAACATCACCGGATAACAGAAAAACCATCTCTGATATGGGTCTATAATAAGTCTTAACAGTCCCTTGGTTAGCGACCCTAACCTCAACTTTTCTCACGATTCCATCTGCACTGGGAACTGTCTTGACAATGACACCCATCAGCCACTCGTTTCTTCTTGTTTGTTTGTCCTTAAGGAGTACTACATCTCCTTCTTTAATGTCAGTCCTTTTGTGGTGCCATTTCTGATGAGATTGGAGACTGCTGAGGTACTCCTTTCGCCACCTGCTCCAGAAGTTGTCAGTGAGGAACTGAACACGCTTCCAGTGGCTCTTTAGCATCTCCTTCTGGCCGATGTTGTCACAGATTGGAGGAACAACATGTGTTTTTTGTGTGAGCAGCATAGCAGGGCTCAGAATGAAAGGATGCTCTGGGTCTGATGAGACTGGTATTAGCGGGCGGGCATTTATTATGGCCGTGACTTCTGCTAGAAATGTAGTCAGAATTTCATGGGTAAGTTGGGCACGACCAGCTTGTAGCAACATGTTGTCCAGAATACACCTCGCCAGGCCAATCATACGTTCCAATACTCTCCCCATATGAGATGAATGGGGCGGGTTGAATACCCATGTGCACTTATGTTCCTGCAGATATTGTTGCACCTTGTTTTTTTCTGCCACTGAGGCTGTAATCTCTTTGTGATAAAATTAGTGCCACAGTCGGAGCGTAGCTGCTTAACAGGACCTCTCAGTGCAAATAAGCACCTCAGTGCGTTGATAAAACTTGATGAGCTCATCTCCTCCACAACTTCAATGTGAACAGCCCTTGTACATAAGCAGGTAAAGAGTA
>JAPQRN010001921.1:0-10814 GCA_037367275.1 Coranthus polyacanthus | reverse complement strand
ACATTGGACTCCTTCTGTCCATCTATAATCTGACAGTGTGTGAATCACTGTGGTCCACTGGGAAAACGTTAGCCGTTGTTTCATTAGCTGTAGCTAACATAACAGCATTAGAATGCTGCTGCAAATCTTTGCATGTAAAATGTTAATTTGGAAAATTGATACAGTGTTTTTGCGCATCTATCGCACAACATAATATTGCCATATTTAAGTGTATTGATATTTTCTTACACTCAATATTAGTTTCCTCTGTGAACATGGTTTCCAACTGGCTGATGTGAGTTTTATTCTTTATTTGTCAGTTTATGGTCATGTTGCTTCAGTTTTTTTATAAGCTGGCGTTTAGCAACATGTTGTCTGTCACTTTTATATTGTTTTATACCTTTCACTTATTATGAATGTAAGTAGTGCTGGGCAACATACCAGATGTACATCAGTTTTCATTTTCCATACGGTGTGTTTCATTTGTCATATAAAGTAAGTAATACCGTAGTAAGTAAAACAATGACTGAAATGCTTTAATAGGTTACAAGCAGTGATAAAAGTACTTGATTTGAGGTACGTCTTATACGTTAAGTATTTTAGCTCAGTTTATAGTGTTTATAAAACTATCCATGTATTAATTAATCGCTTACATTCTGCAACTGTGTCGTGCCTAATGATTTCTTCATGTATTGTATCACTTTCTGGGACCCTATAAATATTAAATTCTTCCTTCTATGTGTGATGAAATTAAAACTCCTGACAGTAGAATAAGCCACAATCCTATAGAAAGACAGTCACAACAAAACAAAGAAACTGTCAGAATGTTCAAAAACACCATGAAACAAATGTAGGCCACACTGTCTAAATGTAATTATAAAACATAATGAACAAAGTTATAATAAAAACAAACAAGAACCATACGTTCAATCAGATGAATTCATGATCAGTTCTGTCAATTAGAGCAACGTACAATACACTTTTTATTTAGTAACTTGAATTGACTTAATTATTGACCTTTGACCATTAAATCTCAGCCACAAAAATCGAATCAGTTCAAGTGAGCGTTTGTGTCAGATTCGAAGAAACTCCCTCAACGTGTTCTTGATATACCACATTCATGACCTTTGACCTTTGGCCACCAAACTCTAATCAGTTCATTCTTCAGTCCATGTGGCCATTTGTGCCACATTTTGTGACTTTCAGTCAAGTTGTTCCTGAGATATCATGTTTTAAACATATCGTGGATGCATCTAACACCTAGACTGTAGATTTTAATCGTCACACTGTTCTGACCCGTTTTAATCCTAATGATCATCAATTTTAAACTCGTCTAACAGCTGCTCTGTGTCTGAGTGAGAGTTAAGTACATAAAACTGAAGGCATGTTGTGATTCCAGTCTGTCTATTTGCAGAAAGTCAGGTCTTGTTGGTGTTGTTTCAGCGCTGCCAGGATAAACTGATGAGTTCTCACCGACCTCACAACCGAAGGCAAACACTGGGCCGTTTGCAGTCGCCGTTCATGGGCTGCTGTTCAAGCATCGGCTCCAGGAATGTTCTGTTCCCTCCCCGTCTCTTCATGGTCCTGCAGCGAGACGGAGTTTCTCCTCAAACGGGCTCGACTTCTGTCATGTCCTCGTCCTATTCCTTGTGTGAGAGTTTGTGTGGGTTTATGTGGACTGACCCCCCTCCTCTTCAGCGCTGAATGGAAATCCAGCAGCACTCAGGCAAATGGCTGCCCTGCAGGCAACGTGCACTGATCCTGCACACAATTAGGAAACAAGCATCCAGTCCTTTTCTCCTCCATCCTGCAGCTCTTAATCTCTGTTTTTTATCATTTTTATATACTTTTATTTACTCTCTTTTCATTTCTTCCGAGAATCTGAAATCAGTTTCTGTTTACATACAGTGTTTTTTCTTTTCCTCCACGTTTCCTGCGGCATCGATGAATGTTCATTTACAATCAACTTGAGAGAAAAGAGAAGAAAGACTCAATGGAGGAACATAATCCGAGGAAGCAGCAGGTCATTGGTGATAAAATGTGATCAGATCAGAGCTGATAAGATGAGTTAAAGCGGTTTCACACCAAGCTTGGATCTCATGTAAAAAGTGTATAAACACAAATGTAATGGATTCTTATGCTTTCACACTACTGCGGAAAATTGTTCGGGAAAAAAACATTCAGAGTTTGTTCTTCAAGTTTGATTTCTGCCTGTGGAAATATACATCTGACCAATGAAATCCTTTATTAAACTGATGTTATTAATGAATGTAAACCAGCTGTTCTACAGCAGTGACTCCACAGCTACAACACACTAAGGACTAAAGGCTCTGTGTGATGTTAGACACACCTTTAACCTGAACTGAATTCAAATGCCTCTGAGACATAATGTTACCTGAGCAGAACAGAGACAGCAGTTTAAACAAACCTGATGTGATCACACAGATCCTGGATCAGGTGGACTCATCGTGATCCCTCTCCTTAAAACTAACCAAATACTGATAGTACTTAACTGCATTATCTCTTCTAAAAGTCCACTTTTTAACACAAATGGAACATAGCAACATAGAAAATTCACCTCGGCCCCGATGATTTGCATTTGCACATATTCCACATTTCCAATTTCTCATCACACTGGAGTGAAATAACTTTAATGCTGCTGTGAACACGTTTAAGTGTAATGTGATGAGGAAGGTAGTTCCTGTGTGGTCTGTAAATCCCCATTTTAATGAGTAGCATCTACATTCTACAAACATCCATCCCTACATCATCTCTGGTCACCACGATTTATATAAATACATTAAACACTCACATTTCCTGCCGAGTTCTCAACCAGAAGATCCACTGAACGGTCATTTTACAATGAAACATCTACTCATCTATGCTTCAAAATCCTATGGCTGTTTTTTGTGCTCTTATATCATGAATTACCCAGGATGCATAAGGACGTCTGTCAGAATAATAGTGTGTCTGAAGCAGCTGTTAAAACTGAACGTTGGAACAGGGTTTACTTGGTTTGTTGTCATTAACTCTGATCAAACAGTCTGTTCATCTGTAGAACAATATGTACAAGAAGAAGAACCTAACAAACTACAGGTGTATTATGTGGTGATCGATCTTACGAGTCCAGTCTCTCATTTCAGTGAATCATTTTACCCCAGCTTTCCACCGGGTCCGGCTGCGTCGCGTCACAGCTCCGACATGGTTCAGCTCCGTCCTCTGCAAAGCGTCATCTCACATCGGGAGCCTATCAGAAGCAGCGCATTATGTCTGTCTGGTCTCCTGAATTGGTCATTTCTACTTGATTTCTGTGCTTCAACCATAGATAAAATAGGTCATGTAGTAAAATGGTTTGTTTTTGTCTGTTTTAATAACTTGTAATGTCCTGATGCAACTTACAGTTAAGTGGAGTTTGAAATGTCTGGATCGAATATTTGTGGCTGTGTTTAAGTTGTTAAAAATATATTCATCCTCATAATTGTTTCATATCAGTATTTTGACGTTGTGCTCGTTATTGATGTTGATATTGTGATTTTATACAATTAGGAGGCTGCATGGGGCATTTTATTTTGAAAATTGACCAGATCCTCTATGTCTTTCATGTATCTTACTTCCTGCCCGTCTCATCTCCTCTGTGCTGCTCCACGTGACAGTGGAAGCAGGTCCATCAAAAATAGACTCGCCGCATATCTTTAGCGAAGCGTCACACCGAGCCGGTTCTGGGATGCTTCTGACATGCTTCTGACATGTGGCGCAGCATGCCTGGTGGAAACAGACCTGTGTAGAGTGCCTGTGATCAACTCCGGAGGCCGTGATGCTG
Organism: Coranthus polyacanthus; assembly: GCA_037367275.1. Lineage (NCBI taxonomy): Eukaryota > Metazoa > Chordata > Actinopteri > Kurtiformes > Apogonidae > Coranthus > Coranthus polyacanthus. The sequence continues at coordinate 7,015 of JAPQRN010001921.1, read as the reverse complement.
CCGTAACACGGCGCAGCCGGATGCAGTGGAAAGCAGGGGTTATGTTTCCAAACTTCACACAATCATGACGTGGATCTGTACTAAGACTTAAATCCAACAGATCTAGACAGTGGAATGCACTTGTTATTTACTGTTTCCAGGTTGTCACTACTTTGGTCTATGTTTATTACTCTGTTTCTAATCATCCAGCTGCATTCCATGCGATGATAAAGAAAAGAGGAAACGGATGGAGTTTAGAAGTAAACTTATAATTAATTCATAAACAAATGAAGAGATTAGTTCCAACTTCATCTGCCAAACCAGAACTTGTGGATGCTCCTGATATAGAACATTGCTTTTATAAGGTGTTTCACATCTTCACACATCGTGTTTCATTTGTCAGTCCTTTATCTAAACCTATTTATGTCAACACAGCTCCATTTAGGAATTTGATATGTTTATGAAAAACAAAATTTGAAAAAAACTTCTAGAATTTAACAAAAAAAAAATTTTTCAGTCATTTGGGGTAGTTTCTGCCTTTTTACAAAGAAGAGCAAATGTACTTCAATGGGAAATGATGAATGAATGAAAATCTATTTGAAACAACTTTTTCAAATAGATTTTGACATTGTGAACATTTAACATATAAACACATTTAACATTTAAATCACATGACTGATCAGCTGACTGATTAGCTGCTGTTTGCAGTGTCTTCACAGATATTCTGATGATGAGACTGAAATATAGATGATGATGATAGATGAAAAACAGAATGTTCTGCTTCTTCTACTCCTTTAAACTAAACATGCTCTACTTATTCTTTATATAATATGTGTGTACATTTGTGCACACACACCTATTTTCTGTCGGTCCAGTAGAAGGATCCGTCTCCTCTGTTCATGTCCTGAGGCATCTTCCATTTTCTCCCTTTAATGGATTTTTTGGAGTTTTTCCTTGTTTGAACTCAAGGTCAAAGGTCAGACTGAAAAAGCCCTGGAGGAGAATGTGTGATTTGTGATGTTGGGCTGTAAAAATAAAACTGACTTGACATGATTTGACATATGTTTGTGTGTCATGTTTTGGAGTGGATCGTGTTGTGTTTTCACAGATGCTGATGGACTGTTTTTCCTGTTTTTATGTCTCCTCCGTCCTCAGAACAAAGTGCTTCATCAGGCCTAGTGTTTTCGCCCACACACTCATACATTGGAGGAATAAAACCCTAACCTGCATATCAGAAGTGAATTTAAGGCTCTAATTTGTGCTTCTAGGAAGCAAAAGGCTGCGGTGGGATTTTTCAGACGCTTCTATTTCTCCCTGAACAAACATGATTGAGCTTCAGCTAAATCGTAAACTTCCTAATTAAAAGATGGTTTTACTGGACCTGGTTATTTCACTTCACCTGAACTAGCTGATAATTCAGACAATGCCTTCAGGGACCATGGTAATCGAAGTCATCAATCAGACTGCATTAGGATAAACCAGGACTATTACATCAATAGCATCGGCTGTAAATGAAGACGGTGAACATCCCCAGACAGAAGAGAGTTATCTATTCATGTGTCGCTGAGTAGTCTTTTATTAAACTGTACTAAATAAAGCTGATGGTATTAAATTACAGACTCTCAGTTGTGAATAATAAACTGTATGTTCATAGTTCATTTTATATAATGTGTCCCATTGGTCGTATAAACACTGAGAAGAGATGAAGACATTGTTACTGTTGGAAAAAGTCAAGTGTCTATTTTGATGCTTTGGTTATAAAAATATCTAGTGGAGAGGTTGTTAACATTAAAATGTCCTAATACTGATCTACTCTGATCTCTTATTCTCAAATGCAGAATCTCTGCAGCTTTAAAAACAAAAAAGTGACTCTAAACTTGGAAACATCTCTTTACTGTTAATGACATGAATCTGTGAGCAAATCCCTGTTCATAAAGACAGTTATTTATGTTCACTTGTCTTTTGTGTAAATATTAAGTGTTAGTGATACTGCCTGTAGCTGTTGTTTTAAATCTATCACCAATGCAAACACATGGATAGGTGAAGGTTCACAACCCATTTTTGCAACATTTTTCTGTCAATTTCTTTTGGTACTTTATTAAAACTCCTTGTTGTTTCCTGGTTTAACTGATTTAAGCGACTGATACAAACCAGAGGCCTTTAGAGAGTTTGTGCGTGAACTGCAGAATGAACTGCACTCATTCTGCAGTTCACACCACAGTAATGAACTGACGTGACATCCTACATAGTCAGTGAAAACACTGAGACCTGTGTGACTGTTATGAGGAGTTGCATCTGCAGCGAGTCAGACGATCAGAGTTGAGGAGAGCTGTTTTTTGTTTTTTTAGGAACATGTCTGGGATCAGATCTAAACTGCAGCACAATAAAAGGACATTTAATAAACCATTGATGCAATCTGATAAAACCTGTCGATTCACTGCTACACGTGTGAACCACACGTCACATTCACACCCTTAACATGTTTATGGACACGTGGATGTACACACATGTACGTAACTTTATAACATGTACTAGGCTTCATCATCCACATGTTAGAAGTGAAGGTATAACCTACAGGTATAGGTGAACTGATCTGGACACTGTTCTCCTAGACTTCAGACAGTTTGTTTCCTCTGCAGAGACTCTGATTGCGTCACTCATCACGTCACCATCTCCTCTGAGTTTCCAGAAAATTGACATGATGATCTCATCAAGAGTCAACCCCTCTGATGACCCAGAACGATGGTTCCATTTAAAGCACTTTTTAATCATTCAGTCCTAACAATTAATTGATTGAGGAAACAATCGACAGATTAATAGACTATTAAAATAACTGTTATTTGCAGGTGCAGCTACTGCACCTCAGCTCATCTCATATTGTCTAAAACATACATCTTTCATGGCTTTAAATCTGGAATATTAACGTCCAAACTGACCATCAGCAAAACATCTCCCATAAACTCTGCAGGTGTTAAATAAAGAGTGACATCAGCTCCATATCATCACCAGAATACGTGTCTTTATCTGTTTCCTGCAGATGTTTTCCACATATCTGTCTGTCTCAAGGATCAAAGCACATAATTAGAAAAGTATTGTGTTTTCTCCCCCGTTAACAATTTGTAATGTCAAATTAGAGGAAATTAGAGGAAGCTCTGCAGCTGCCAAAGCTGCAGAATCCTCCAAAAAAACAGAAAACACTTACTGTTTTAAAGTGGATCCAGATCACGAGATAATCCTGGGATACGACTTCAAACAACACAATAACTTCAAAGTTTGAACCAAATCCCAATGACTTGTTTTTCCTTAGTCCTTCCACACACCAGTGAAATCTTGTTTCTGCTTTGAAAAATCCTGCAAACACAGAAAAAACCCCACTGAATTCACTGAGTCTGAGATACTGAACCGAACCTGTTTTAGTCTGAGATACTGAACCGTGTCCACTGAGATACTGAACCGAATCCGCTGTATTCTGAGAAACTGAACTGAACCTGTTTTAGTCTCAGATAACGAACCAAGTCTGTTGTAGTCTGAGATACTGAACCGAATCCACTGAATCTGAGATAGACAACTGTCTCCAGAGAGAAAATGTATCTGAGTCTGATCAGTGTCCAGTTTTCCACACATTTTGAAGGAAATCTGGTTAAAAAAAAAAAAAACTAGCAGAGAAAAGAGTGAATTGTGTTTATCATCATGTTAGAAATATAGGATATAAAGTGTCTGGTTTGTGTTCTTTCAGTCTGTCCTTCATCAAGCCTCAGACAGTGGATAAAGCAGTGACATAACCGGCTCTTAGGGAGGTGTTAAAACGCTGGATTCAGTTTCAAACTAAAATTCTCATTCACTTTAAAACCCAGTGGAAACACAGAAAACTGACAAATACAAGAAGATCTTAAAATAAAAGCAGCAGCTGCTCCTTGACAGGTCCATCATCAGACACGGTGTGAAGCAGTGGTTTATCTTCTGTGTCCATAAATCTGCACTGGACACACGGTTATGAAAAATAAACAGTACTTGAGCCCAGAGTTTGAAACTCAGCCTCTTTAAAGCGTCTGGATAAACAGTCAGTCCAGTATCAACCAAATATGTCCAACAGAGCTCCACGTCTGCTGTTTTCTGAGCTGATGACGACTCAGAGACCTGTGTTTTTACTCCATTCAATTCTTTAACTCCACAGTATAAGTGAAAGCAGTAAAGCCAGTAAGAGCGTCAAGTCTTTCCATGAAACTAGAGACTCAGCCCATCACTAGGTTATCACTAATGACTCTGTAAATCTTAAATTTTTATACGGTTGAAGTTTGTATTTTTGAGATGGACAGAAACACACATTTCAAAAAGTTGTGCATTTTCCTTCATAACAAACAAAGCAAACAGACTAATATCACAATAATCACAAGATGACTTTTGGACTATTACACTTATCTTTTTTTCTATCTTGCTTTGATACATTCATTCTAAGTTTCTTTTCATCTCTTCATCTCTTTTCTCCTTTATGTTTCTTTTCTGTTCTGTTTGTTTTCTCTACGTTTCTTTTCTCCTCTTCTGCCTGAAAACGTTCTCGGAAACAGAGTCGGTATCAGAGATGTTTCTCAGGTCACATTTAAATTATGAAGCCTTTATACCTTGTGACTTTATGACTCATGTCGGAGTCTCTGCTCTTCAACATTTTCAGTTCATGACCCAGAAGAACAACACTTAACCTTCTTCAGAAAGGGTTTGCTGAACATAGTGGCCACTTTCACATTCCTGCTACAGCCAATGTAAGAACTAAATAACAGAATTAATGTAAATGAAGGATAAGAGCATTGTGTAAGTGGGTAAAATGTAAATGTAAGTGAACATCCAGGTTGCAGCAAATGGAAATGTGTGTTTAACAACAGAAAGATGAACGGCTGCAGCAGGAGTTCATCTGACTTTGTTAATGAATGTTTGGAGTCAGAAATCAAAATCAAACCCACTTCTGATCTGTCAGGATCTGATACACTTTGAATAATGAGGCAGGTTTGGACAGACACAAAGGCTGAGTCACAGTTTAGTCGATAGAAAATGTCCGACTCAACTCTGCATAAAGCATTTTAATAAAATCAAAACCTCTAACAGTCTCTAAAGCCTCTGCTTTTAACACTGTTTGTGACTGGTTTTACTTTACATTTAAGACAGAAATAACATGAAAGATGAATTTTAAATGATCGTAAATGTTTATTTTATTCTGAAATCACTAAATATTGTCCAGTGAATTAAAATCTTAAAATATTTCAACTGGACAAGTTGTTTTAATCAATAGGTGAAAAAAGAAAGACATGAAACTAGAACCAAAGTGTAGCTGAGAGTCTGTTGAATCCGTGTGAACGGATTTGTTGTATCTTCAGTAGTTATATTGTGGAAGTTAATCGTTTCCTGTTCTTTCTGAATCAATCACATTAACATGGGAGCTTTACTTTCATCCCATTCCTGTCTTTGAATAAGAAGGAAAACCAATTTTCTACAGTAATACAATTATTCAATCAACAAGATTGTATAGGTGTGACCATCTGTTTGATCATAAACAGTGGTCACACCTTGATTAACATAAGAACTAATCTCACCTCACGATCCCTGCCATTTCCTATTTACATGTGTTAAGCTCAGTTTTTCCTCTGTACGACTATAAAAGTCTCACCGCAGAAGACTCAGGCAGACAGAATACTGCTGCCTTGCTGCGCTATTCCTTGTCTCCACTGCAGTGAATAAAGCTCAACTGAACCAGCCACAATTTCAGACCTGAGGAATTATTTTTCTTCTACAGGAGCTACAAGAAAACCACCATTAGAGAAATATAGGATTTTATTCAAATAACCATTAAACTAAACATGATACCAAGATTATTACAAAGGCAAAAGGAATGTTTTATGATCAAATAACGTAGATAACATGAATGTTGGAGTATTAGTTTTAGGTGTTAGTCACAACATGTGGAGGAATGATGCTTGATGGAGGTCTGCGCTCTCCCACTGCTTTTCTAGTTTTGAGATGGAACAGGCTGTTATTTGTAGTTTTAAACCCTTCTTTATGGTCAGAACATGAAAAACACATCAGAACATTTCACAAATCTAGAGAAAGAACATTTAAAACTATTATAATGACAAAATATTTGTTCAACATCAGAATATGTTGATTTAGAAAAAAGAAGATTTAAGTAAAACAACAAAACATTGAAACGTGTTTAATATGACGTGTTTAATATTACATTTTAATATGTAAAATAAACCTTCAAGAGACAAAACTTGTAATTATATTTAATAGACATCTAAAAGACCTGCAGACACAAACCAATACTATGTCACCTACAGTTTTTAAAATCCAGCTTCATGATAAAGGACGAAAAGCAGCACAAAGACCTCAGAGCATCGTCCCCTTTGTTTCAGCTTGAAGACAGTCTGTGAGTCTTATTGGAGGTGAAGGCAAGTCCTGAGACCTGATGCATCATTCATGAGAAAACACATTCACGTTCTCTCACTGTGGGAGTTCAGCTGACATAGTTAATGGAGACGACTTAGAGAGAGTTTACAAGGAGGGATTTAACTCCATGTTTCTCTCCATGTTTTCTGGCAGTCTCTGAGAGGTTCAGGTGTGTAGATGCAGGGGATCATGTGGACATAGGACACTTAGGTCCTTCCTCAAGGAATTGTGACATTATTTGACTAAAAAGTGTCTTCATTTTCTCATGATTTTAGACTAGGGCTGGGAAATACATAAAATGAATTTGATTATGGGAGTTTCTGATTATTAATTGATGTGAAACAGGACTAAATGGTAAAATCGAGATCAGTGCTGCCTTTTTGAACCTGTTTATTTGCTGTAATATGTTCATTGTGAATGTTTCTCCAGTGGTTAGTTACTGGTGGTTCTAATATATTTACATTTATCTTTTAATAATTAACATTCTCACGTGGGCAATGACAGTGAAACCTGGAGGGGGTTGGTTGGGATGAACGGCCTCCCCGATCTAAACCCGAGTGGTGTTCTGTTATTGGACTTCTGTGCTAGTTACAGCTTGTCC
>JAPQRN010001920.1:28647-51741 GCA_037367275.1 Coranthus polyacanthus | reverse complement strand
GGAGTTTCCTGACTACCTCGGAGTTTCCTGACTACCTCGGAGGCCTCAGCCATGGTGATGGGTGAGTCCTCCTCTGAGTCCCCAGGCTCTGCTTCCTCTACAAAAGGCGTATCAGCAGGGTTGAGGAGATCCTTGAAGTATTCTTTCCACCACCTAACAACGTCCACAGTTGAGGTCAGCAGGGCCCCAGTGAAACACTGCTTTGCCTTCCTGAGATGCTTGACGGTTTGCCAGAATCTCTTCAAGGCTGTCCTAAAGTCTAGTTCCATGGTCTCACCGAACTCCTCCCACACCCGAGTTTTCACCTCTGTAACTGCCGAAGCCGCAGTCCGCTTGGCCCACAGTACCCGTCGGCTGCTTCTGGAGTCCAACAAGCCAACCAGGGTGGATAGGAGTCCTTCTTCAGCTAGATGGCAACCTTTACTGCCAGTGTCCACCACCGCTGCCAGGGACCAACAACCTTGTGTTGCTCCGCAGCTGCTGCTTCAGTAATGGAGGTGCTGAACATGGTCCATTCGGACCCAATGTCCCCTCGGAACATGATTGTCAAATCCACAATATCCAAATACTTAAGGGAATGAAAAAAAAATGACAAAATGCTTTGAAATGGTACAAATAACTTTAATGTAACAAGTATAAAGTGGGTAACAACTAATTATAACATAATGATCTTGAAGGAAGAAACTGTGTAACATTCAAGCAAAACAGTTTTAAGTTTTGATACAAAAGCTTCTTTTTCCTTTAATGAAACATTTAAGTATTTGTAATATGAATTACCTCACGTTGCACATGACACACTATTGAGGAAAGTGTAATTACAACAGGAACACAGACAGATGTAATGTGATATGAGGGGAAAGCAACAAAGGAGCAGGACTGGTCAGATGGTGCTGATTCCTCATCAGAGGTTGGCTGGTTTACATCCCTGACCCTGCAAACACACAGATGTTCCGATTCTTTCTGGAGACACTTCAGCATCAATCAGGATACAGTCTTTCAAAAGGATAGGCTAGTCAATTCCATATGTTTTAACACAGAAATATTACATATTACAGCTTTAACCAAAAGATAAGTCAACTAATCAGAAAATAATAGATTAATGACAAAAAAACATGATTTAAAAAAACATGGATTACATGATAAAAAACATCTGCTTTAATTCAACTAGGTAAGAGATAAACAAAGACAGTGACTGTACTTGATTTTGGGTATTAGTGCTCCATAAGAACGTGTTAATCATGTTAAAAATGTTTTTATAGGGATAGCATTAGTGTTGAAGTTCTCAGGAAATATACTGACACTATGCCAGAGAGATGTGCAGCTGTAATTGCTGCAAAAGGTGGACATACCAAATATTAAAGTTAAAAGTGGATAAAAACAGTAGGACTCACTTCATCTGATATTTGTTGTGTTCAGAGCAACCATCTGCATATTTCATGAACATTATGCAATGAAATCATGTTTTGGAGATCTGTCAGGTGTTCTAATAATTTTGGCCATCACTGTATATATTTAAAGAGTATACACAAAGGTGGCTAATATGTTTAACTAATACTAAATCTCTTTAAATCTCTGTACTCACCAACTGATGCTCCAGCTCTACAGACTGTGGGTTGTAGTGCCTGTAGATCCTCCAGGGTCTGCTGGGCAGCCAGTCTTAGGTTGGGCTGCACACTGGAGGTCAGCTCACTGATACGAGCTCGGAGATCTGGATCCAGCAGAGAGGAGCCCAGCAGAAGCAGCACATCCTCCTCCAACAAAACTGACTGGAGGAGACGCAGAGAGTGGAGACACACCTCCCAGTCTCCATCTGTCAGAAACACACATGGCAGAGCTTCACAATGTTGCTGAGTCACTTATTCCAAATGTCCTGAATGTATGATGAACTAATCATATTATGGGTCAAATGAATCAGGGCAATGAGCTGTATGTTCATTATACATACTTCAAAATGCAGCAACTACAGAATTCTACCATATTACACCAGTTTTTGCTTAGCTTCATTGGCTCCCTGTTCAAATTAGATTAATTATTAATTTTAACATGGATTTAATAACTTATAACATTTATTCATGTCTGATCTCATTAAAACGTATATTCCATCCTATGCTCTGAGGAAGGCATACATATAAGTGGCTTGCTTTAGATTTAGCACAGAAAACATGTATCAGCGCAGAAAATATAACAAACTAACCCGTAGACTGGTAAACATTTTTTACTGCAATTTTGTAATGATTATATGAAATAACAGGGTTTTCCTGCAGAGATTTGTGTCACTTTCAGCTCTTGACAAAACACTTTCTTTAAAGAAAACACTATTATCTGACAAGATTTCTGCAATTGGAACATTACACTGATGAAGTGGTGCTGTATCTTATCAGCATCATGAACGAGGAATGCTACTCTTAAACAACCAAAGAGAAAGGAAAGTTCTACTATGGACAAGAAGATAAGATAATCAGGAAAGTGACAAACACTGACTCATATATTACCTAATTTTGCCCACTTGATGAAGTGCTTGTTAAGGTAACAGTAAAACCTAGTACCATTCTGTTTTAATGTGATATTGTCATTTGCTTTAATCATATCGTTATTGGGACTCCTAAACTAGGATGCGGGTAAAAAGTATTTACTTGGGCAGTTGAAGACATGGTACACATGACTAGGATGGTAATACCTCTGCTTCATTATGAGCCAGGAAAAACCCTGTAACATATATGAAATCAGCTTTATATTAATTATGTGTATTTAAGGAAGTAGGAAGACTGAATGTACATATACACAAATCCCATTTCCAGAAAAGTTGGGACATTTTCATGAGTGTGTTGCAGGCATCAAAATCTAAATGTGTTAATAATGTATCTGTGGGAGCTTGTACCAGAGTTTAGTTCAAACAAACTGCTGATTGTCTCCTTACCATCAAGCAGGGTCCAGATGAGAGACAAGAGTCCTGGGTTCTTACTGATGTAGTTCAGTCCTTTCACACTGATGCTGACATTATACAGAGCCATCAGCATCAACCTGCAGCAGAACACCAGCAGTCTGCTTTACTTAAACCCTGCTGGTCATTGCAAAGGACAGTACTGACATCTACTCCTCACATTAGGACACTACCACGCTCACCTGCAACCTGTTTATTCATTCAAACATTGCGTTCACCAGTAAGTGGTGCAGGGTGCAGAGGGGTCACAGATCTACAGAACAATGTTTATCAAGTCAACAGGTTTCATGACAATTCAATCATGATGATTGTTAAAAACGAGTGTGGATTAGTTCTTAATCCATGCTTGTGTTTTTTGCTTGACAATAATTCAATGTTAACATTTCTGCTTTCAGGACTGTAGAAAACCATGAACACAGATTTAAGAAACATAGTTCATAAAATGGTGACAACTTCATTTTTTGGGGGAAAAAAATATATTTGCAAAAGTAATTTACTAGTATTGTCACATCTGAATTGACTAAGTGGGTCTAATATGTCTAAGTAACAATGTCAATCTAACCTGACCAGAAAAAAGAAGGGGGTAGTAATATTCAGGAAAAAGCAGAGTTAGTTGTACACACCATCTGTTCCTGAATTGTCCTATTTCTCTGTGAGGCCATGGTCAAATAAAGCCAGTGTTTTAATCCTGACTGTACCTATTTATGGACATGTAAATATAAATATAAATGAAAATCCTTGCCACCAATGACAGTGTGTGCAGTTCTACATACACTTTTAGTTTGGGGAAGACACCAGGCTTCATCAGTTCCAGGAGCTTCATCAGAGTGTCTAACAGGATATGAGCTGAGTTAGCTAGGTAGTCCCGCCCACAGGTTACTGCAGCTATATCTGATTAATACACAAAAAAATGACAAAACAAGTGAATAGAGTGTGGTTAAGATTCACCTTAAGCCATGGACACATTCACTGGTTAATGTATGCAATGCATATGTTAAGAAAAGAACCAATAAAACAAATAGAATGGTCAAAGTTGTCATTGTATTGATATTTAAGGTGTATTGCTTGATTCACAGCATCACCTCATGTGACATGCATGAACACAATCCATCTTAAAGCTGTGGACGGTAGCCTTCGAGCACCACAGTGAATTAAATTTGCAAAGAAATGTTTAAAATCCAGCCATTCAAATTGAAATGAAAGCTTCCAGTATGGTTTAGATTATAGATGAGCTCATTTATTTGCATATCGAGCAGGGAAATTGGATCTGATCACAAGTGATCACTTGAGACACATTTGGGAACGCTTTCTAATGCCATGTGTGAACAGATGCACTTACAGCTGAACACTTGAAATCTGATACTTAAGATGCATGTAAATGCAATATTTGAACAGGGGCCATAGATGGGACAAAGGGAAGCTGGTTATTTTTGCATTTGCTGTCTCAACATTTTTTCATATAAGGAATGAAGGGACAGGCATTCTTTCTTCTTAATCCCTTTCAGTGCTGTTTTTACCAGAATTGTTGACTTTTAAGGTTGAATTTTTTAAGGGTGCCAGTGCCAGTTAAGCCAAATGTCCATGCCCTTGGCCAGCACCCAATCCACACTGATTCACATGATTCACACTGTAGCAAATTGCAACCAAGTGTGAAACGGCTGCGATGAGAATGAGTATCTCCAAGTCTGAAGCCGTGAGTAGGGTGGACTGCCCAATCTGGGTTGGGGATGAGTTTTTGCCACAAGTGGAGGAATTTAAATATTTCCAGGTCTTGTTCACAAATGAGGGAAGGATGGAGTGGGAGACTGACAGGCAGATCGGTATGCCATTGGCAGTGATGTGGACACTGAACCAATCTGTTGTGGTGAAGAGGGGGCTGAGCTGAAAGGCGAAGCACTCAATTTACCGGTCAATGTTCCTACATTCCTACCCTCACCTATTCACAAAAACGGTGGGTAGTGACTGAAAGAATGAGATTGTGGATACAAGCGGTGGAAATGGTTTCCTCTGCAGGGTGGCTGGGCTCTTTCTTAGGGATAGGGTGAGGAACTCATTCATCTGGGAGGAGCTCAGAGTAGAGCCACTGCTCCTTCACATTGAGAGGAGCCAGTTCAGGTGGTTCGGGCTTCTGGTCAGGATGCCTCCTGGACGCCTCCCTGGTGAGGTGTTACAGGCATGTTCAACCAGGAAGAGGCATCAGAAAACGGATGGATGGATAGATGTAAGGGTGCCAAATCATGACAACATGTCACATGTGATGATGCTTTCTGCTATGGCATTAGAGAACGTTAACAAGATCTTTCTACCCTGAACAGTCTGAGTCTGCGGAGAAAGTCTTTGGGCCAGTTTGGAACACTCAACATGATCAGTCCATAGTAGCTTGTTGTTCATGTATAAGCTCAAGAATTTGCAAGAACCCACTTGTTCAATTACACTGTTTTCGGTGATTACTGGGTCATGGACTCTCATCTCTGTTGGGCCAAACATTATTTCTTTGGTTTTTCTGGCATTAAAAATTAGTTGGTGGCTGTCACACCAGGCCTTATAGGTTCCAATGTCATTGTGATACACACACATTGAAAGGCAATCATCCCTATGAAGCATGCTTAAGATTACAGTATCATCAGAAGATTTGATGGCTGAATACTTCTACATTCATTAGTATACATCAGGAAAATAATTGGTGAACTCACACAGCCTTGCGGTACCCTTGTACTACTTTTTTAATGCTGAATTCATGTCCTAGAGGCAAAATTTCACAAGTGAAATCAATGGTCTTCATGTGAAATTTCATATTGTCAACATTTTGTTTCGTTATTAGCCAGAGGACTGGAAAATAACATTCTGACACCATATCAATAGTAATAACTGTTATAATACAACTTGAAACTGATATAGTGACTAGTGACCTGCACACATATGAACCGACAGCAGGAAGTGACAGCATATGAGCTGCTGTGACTCTGTGACTCAGTGGGACAATACCTTCCAGCATACGGTATTGAATCCATGATACTGTCAATAAAATAAGATTCATTTTTACATGAAAGGTAGGGCAATCTTATTGCAGCATGTGTGAACACAACACACTATTGTGAAAATTAGGGAAAGAACTCACTAGTAATGATTCCAGCCAGAGCCAGCACAAACTGGTGCTCCTCAGAGTTGTGGTCCTCAGTCTGAATTTTCATGTCTTCATCCAGAGACCTGACAAAACTCTCCAGGGTCTGAGCAGCAATAGCTAGGAAAGACTGCAGCTTCCCCTGCAGCATCATCCCACATAGTGAATGTACTACTCCCCCGCTCATAACTGCACTTAGAACTATGACAACACTTTCTTTAAATCTACAACTCTGCCAGCTATAGTATATAACACAAAGACAGATTGCTCACATCAGCCAGCCAGTGTGTGACTGTGTCCTCCCTGGCAGAGCAGCTCCACAGCAGACTGCAGGCTGCAGATCCCATACGAGAGCAGAAGTCTGCCTGCTGCTGCAGCTCTGCTCCGCTCTGCCACAGCTGCTCACGCAACAACAGCTTCTCCTGAATATGTACATAGCACACACACAGACACACATGATGTATAGATAAAATACTGCAAAAATGTTACCAGGTGTCCCACTTTATGAGGGACGGCATACCATTTTGGTCCTTTGCCTTACGTCCTATATATTGAGACAATGTCCCACATCCTGAGTTTGAAGGGAATACATGAGTTCAACCAGATTAAAGTCAGGTTTACATCCAAATGTATCACAAATTTTAACTACATTTTCAGAAAATCAATTTGTGAGTTATATCGACATTAAAAGACCTCTCAGCATTGGCAACATAACGTATTTAACATATGTATTTTTTGCTCCAGATTTTGCTTCTTGAGATCTGGTCATCTTAATCACTATGTTAAGAGCTTCTAATGTCCATTACAAACAATGTGCATGACAAACACTGGTATGCTTTGTTGTTGTGTTGCTTTTGAACTCACCTCTCTCTCTTTCTGACATTCAGTCTGAGCTGAATCCAGCCGGGTTTGAAGGTGAAAACAATCCTGTCGCAACTTTTCTTTTTCTTGCACCAGATGCTCGTTCACTGCATACACTAACACACACACATCACAGTTTGAATGTTGCCAGGGGCTCTCCAGTGCCACAAAGAAAAAAGGAAAGAAACGCTGGACACCTTGTTTAACATAGTGACCCACTTATCTACTTTGCATAAACTATAACTCATTATTAGGCATATCATAAAATTTAGTTTCAGATTCAGATGAATTTCTCCCCAGGGAGAAATTGAATAGATTCATGACTGTGGAATGAGGCTTAAAGCTGGGAAATGTTGAAAGTTCCATCTAAGAAATGACAGACTTAGCCAGTTCTTCCTATAAAAGCTCCTACAGACCTGTATTACTCAATAGTGGTCAATTCTTTTGCCTTTTTATAGAATACCACGATACAAACACCTGAGTTAAATACAGTGCTGACTAGCTGATAACAGTTTATATATAATAAATGTGAAAGCATGCTGCACACTTACCAAACAGCACAACATCTCACAAATCTAGAGGCAGAACATTCAAAACTATAATGATAAAATGTTTATTTTATAGGATGTAAATTAAGTAAAAGAAAACAACTCTGAAAGATTTTCAAAGCATTTTTTTTAGAACAAAATAAACCTTAAAGACAAAAGAAAAACATATTACAATAATTATCATTATCACAATTATCACAATAACAGAAATGATATCACAATAACAATAATAATAATAATAATAATAATTTTATCGCCCAGCCCTAGATTTAGCTGCGTGTACAGTTTATGGTGTCACAAATAATGATCTAATCAAATTAAATCACAGCTTTCACAGGAGGTGTCTCTACCACACAGCCTCTTAGCTGACTGCTCAAATGTCTTTGAGGTTCATATCATCAGTTCAGGTCCTTATAGTAGTTTCTCTTATCTTACAGTCAGGAGGTAAACCATTGTGTCAAACCTTATTATTTCTGCCCTACTGGTTAGTGTTATAATGCCATACTTGTCTGTGCTGCTCTAGCTTTGTGCAGCATTTCAATGAGATGCCTGTTGAGAACTCTGGGCAGGAACTCCCTCAGCTGCATGACTTCTGTGGTTAATTTCTCTAAGTCTCTTTTCTTCACTCTGA
Organism: Coranthus polyacanthus; assembly: GCA_037367275.1. NCBI lineage: Eukaryota > Metazoa > Chordata > Actinopteri > Kurtiformes > Apogonidae > Coranthus > Coranthus polyacanthus. The sequence continues at coordinate 43,639 of JAPQRN010001920.1, read as the reverse complement.
CAAAACAATCCTGAAAGAAAAAAACATACAAATCTCATTACAGCAACATATGAAAGGATATTATTATGGTTGTATTTTATAGATAAACACAGGGATACTAAAGGACGCTCTTCTACCTTTATCTGACGCATCCATATCAATCCCAGGTTCAGACAAAACAAAGCTAATGCAGCTTTACAGAAAATGCTGTTAAACCTCAGAAAGACAGTTATACCAGTAATTCTTAGTGTGAAATACAATGTTAAATCTTGACATTATTGGACGTAAACTACAGTGATTAGATTGAGGAGGCTTGACTTTATGGAATTTCTTTGCAATTGACTAACAGTTAAAACTCAAAAGCTTCACAAATTCAACTTGTTGATCTCTTCTTGGACTGATTCCTTTGTATTTTTGTATATAGATGTATAAAAACCAAAAAGGTCAGCGTTCTCAAAACATCTACAAATGATGATCCCCAGAGTTACAACAGAGTTAGGCAGAAAAGCTACTCGATACTTTGCCTCTTCTTCCTGTAATAATTTACAGAGAGACCTGAAACTGTCACAACTCATTACTTTGGGAGCATTTAAGTCTATTTTAATGGATCAAGAAAAAAGTCTTGGTCAGTGTGACTGCTTCAAAACTAGCACTGGAAGCACTCTGACTGTTAATGTTACTTTTAACCTTAAATCAAGGTAACAATGTACCCCATGTCTCATATCATGTTAACAATAGCATAGATAGAGTGTCTGATAAACTGGACTAACGCTAGCTAATAGTTAAGTGTTTCCTTTTGTGTTGACAAAGTTTAAACTAAACCAGTCTCTGTAATTTAAAAACAATGGGTTAATCCATGGGTTTGTTATGATGTTCAGTCACAAGTACAATGTTTGGCTCTTTGTTACCAGTAAGGACAGTTACCTTTTCTCCATGACTCAGAATTAGCGATTTCCCGCCCAACATCTTGTGGCCAGTGTGTGGGTTTGCTTCCTCTAGTCTGTTGTGGAATATAACCTTTGCGGTGACATTGCCTACATCATTACAGGGTGACTTGACATAGTTTTGAAATGTGATAATTTTACACCCACACACAGAAGATTAAAATGTCAAAGTTCCCGATCTGACCTACAGTGGGTGCAACGCTGGATAGTGAGCGATCCCTGCCGGGCTTTGGCCGCTACCGTTTGACAAACGCCCGTGCTGTCAATCCCGCTACCAGGTTCCAGTCCAGCTTTTGTATCTGTTCAGCCGGCTAGAGAAGCTTATCTGCTTTTCCTTTGTGTTTGAACCTTTTTAGTCTACTCTGTGGGACCGGGAGACTTGAGAGAAACGTTGCTGTCCACTTTTCAGAGTTTACTCATGTCTTTGAGACTACAGCCAGACTTCTCCAGTGATGAGGTGTTCACCAGACGCTTTCCGGTTCACCGCGCCTGTCGGGATGGAGATGTAGCCGCTTTGGTCTCATTGCTACAACAGCTCTCAAACCACGCTCATCTGACTGCTGAGGATTCCTGCTACGGATGGACCCCCATACATTGGGCGGCTCATTATGGACAGGTAGGGTTTGGCTCATCTAACATTTACAGCAACGTAAAGACACTGGTGCTCCCTGCCGTGTATTTATCTTATATAAGTTAACTTGAATTACTGACAGTTACTTGGCTTATGTACTAACAATAACTTTTAAGCAAATTATATGACGTGGGCAGTGGTATAACCTATTTCAAAGCTAAGTTTTCTGAAAATAAACTGATTCTAGCAAATAGCTAACTAGTCGCACCAGAAACACCCCCGTTTCTGTTTTTGCTCTAGCTAAGATAACGCTAATGCAGACTTGTTTGAGTGTTACTGTACAATAAAGTTTTTGCGGGTGAAAAAATGAATTTAAAAAAGCAGCTTTTTCATTGGTTACAGTGGAGCCAATGGCTATGCAAGCGCCAAAACAGCTCCAGAAAAACAGGAAATGAAAACATTGTGCAAATACCACGGCATCCTTGTTAAATCGAAACACCTGGCAAATACTCACTATGCTGTCACATTTAGGTTTTTTCAAGTATTTTATTAAGTATTTACCTAAAACACTAAATTGCCTTTAACTTAGCCACATATATGAGAGCCTAACATGAATATAAAATACTAAAACCATATTTATTTCTGTATAAAAACTAATTGTCACTGTGTATCAAGGATGTGCAGTAAGTTATGGAGGCCCAGTAAGGTGTGCAAGGTGTCTGATTCCTTGAGGCTTACATGTCATTGTTATTAATCACAGGTATAACAATCTGATGGCCTCAGTCTATTACAGAAAAACAGTCTATATCTATTGTTGTGGGTGATGTTGCAGAGTAAAATATTAACCATGTTTGAGTCAAAAGTCACTTCAGCAGCGCTTCATAAAACTTCAAATGAATATAATTTTCTCTCAACAGTTTCTCCAACAGTGGACTTGTACAGTGAATGCTGTCCAATTCCAATGTTTGTGATAAGTGTTGTAATTAAATAACAGTTGGAGTGTGTGGTGCACCTGGTCCAAATGGGTTGTGAGGTGAACACGGTGAGCAGCCGCTTCAACCAGACACCAACTCACACGGCAGCGTTTGGAGGACATCCTCACTGTGTGGTGTGGCTCACTCAGGCTGGTGCAGACGTCGACAGGCAGGTCAGTCTCCAAATGATGACAGCCAGCAGTGTATGCAAACGTAGTACAGTGTCAATCTATTTTCATAACCAATGTCATTAAATATCACGCAACCCTAACTGTTTAAATTGTAATGGTAACCATAGTTTCATCATCCACATAATATGGAAGTTCATATTGAATATTTGTATTTTGTCTTAAATTCCAAAAAGCTCAAAATCAACATCATTTTTATCAAAGATTCCATACTGAATAAATCCTAGCCTGTTGTCTGTAGGTTGTTTGAAGGGATTTGTGAGTTAAAGGTAATCTAAGTGGATAAGTAAGTTGAAATCTGTCTGTTCATGTGCTTCTCACTCCAGGGCAGCAGTACTCCTCAATACCTGCTCTGTGTATTGAGGATATAGAGATATTATATATGTTCTATATATTTATATTTAGGCTGCACACTACATGCATTATTATGTCTCATATTGTATATGAGATTTTATTTTTTTATTTTACTATTTTATATTTTAGTCCGCCTACACTCATTGTCATTTGCCTTTGCTGCATTTTTATTATTTATTCTAGTTAACTCTATTTGCTTATTTCTTTCACTGTGGACAAGGCTGCTGTAACAGAATAATTTCCTGTCAAGGATCAATAAAGTACCTACCTACCCACCCATCTACCCTCTGTTTTCCATTTGGAATTTAATATGCAATGTTACTAGCCTTCTGTTTTAAACAACCTTAATTTTTACATACAATCCTTTCCATTTCCTTTGTGTCTTTTCAGGACTTTACAGGCGAGGCTCCCATCCACAAAGCGGCCCGGTCAGGTAGCCTGGAGTGCATCCAGGTTCTGTTGATAGCAGGTGCTAAACCAAAGTAAGTATCTGCAGTGTGACCTCTGAGCCACAACACCGCAGCTGTACAGCACAGAGTGTAGGGTGAGCCACAGCAGCAGAGCAGCAGCAGCTACGTACCTCTGAACTCTGACCATCTGAGTCACTTTGCTCAAATCTTCTCACGACGCATGATGATCAAAGTCACAGCATGCATCCCATCTGTAGTACCTAAGTAAGTAGTTAAAATAAGAGCAAAGTATTTTTTCAAATAGCAGCATGCCACAATCTTCCTGTCATCTTATTACCTTTACTTTTAGATGTTCTGTATAGCTTTATAGAAAGTCATCAGTTATGTTGGGTGAACATCTTTGTCAGCATTTCCTAAAACTAACACTGGCATTATGCAGCGCTGCTGCTGTGGTGTGTTTCAGTTTATATTATAGCTCAGAATTGCTAATGTCCTGCGAGCTGTTTGGAAAGAACAGGCAACAGCAGCTTGGTTTACTCCATCCAGGGTTCCCACGGTCATAGAAAACCTGGAAAAGTCATGGAACTTTAAAATGAAATTAAGTAAAAATCATCTGAAGATTCGGAAAACTCATGGAATTTTATTTTGTTTGTAGAATAGAAAATGAAGTTAATGTTACTTATATAAATTTGTTTGAACTAAAACAAAACAACAAAACATGGAATTAATAAGCACTAATTGAAACTGTGCAAGGCCAACATTAAAAACATGTGGAGGAAAAAAAATTAAGAATTACAGGTACTTTTTGACCAGTGTGAACTAGCAAATAATAAAAGTTAAGTAAATTAAAAAAAAAAAATGAAATGGGTTTTACATTGCATTCATAATGGTCTTAAATTTAACTTGTTGAAACCTGCAGAAAGAAATTCTGTTTCTCCTCAGTGCTGGTAAAGTTATTTCTGTTACAAAGGTGATCTAAGAAAAAACTAAATGACTTGACAGGACATGTGTTTTACAGTGTGCGGTAAATAATAACAAAACATGAAGATTTGACCATTGCACTGCCTGTTACTTCCAAACCCGCAGAGTCAAAATGGAAAGAACTGAGTAATGTCGTCTTTTAGTTGAGGTTAGACCATTCTTTTTTAATGAATCCACAGATAAAGTACTGTTTGTTCTTATGTGTTAGTAGTTGTGCAGTTAATGACACAATTTGTGCTGTGAATAACTTCATTCCGCAAATGAAGTACGTTTGATTTGATTTGACAAAGAAGACGTGATGCAAAGGCAGAAAAGCTCATGTATTTGTATTTACTTTGGAACACTGAAAGAAATCGCTACAAGGATTTCACTTGCACACAAATATTTCATTTATTATAGTTAATTCAAATTAAATTGTTTAATATTAAGACTTAATTATTTTTTTATTACAATTGTTTAACATACTTGAATATTAACAATATTGTCCAGAGCTCACCTGTGTGATTTTTGTGAAAAGCAGAAGAGCAGAAGAATTATAAGTCATTGAAATTTACAAGATAAATAAACCTTAGCTGTGCATAAGTTAATGGGTTAATGTATTTGTATAGAGAAGGGATGAGAGTAACGCCCTAGCATCATGTCACTGCCTGTTACTGGCTGAAAACAGACTGTCTAATTTGACTGGAGGTGGACACAAATTCAGAGGTCTTTGCCAGTTTAATAACCTAAAATAGGCAAACCACATTTTTTCAGCTATTAAAAGCCAAATGTTATGGCCAGTCACACAATTATGTCAATGCTAATCAACAATCGCCATTATTATAAAAAAGAAATAGGGTATGTAAGTGTGTGTTCAGTCTGCTTCCATCGAAGTGATGAACAACCCCACTGTGTCTGAAAGTGTCGTGTCCTCACCTGACATATACATCTACTTTATTGAATCTGACCCTTTTTCTGCTGTTAATACACTTTATTTTTAGCAACTAGCTCACTGCAACTATAATGTAGGCTATAACATAGTAGTGGCGTCTGGTGCAACAAGATTGCGGAGTGACTATGAACACAGCGGTTATGAATTTGTGTGCAGAGCCAAATTTTTGATGTGACTGTCAGCTGATGTTGTGTGTGTTGACATGACATAAAAAAAACTGCTTTTTTTTTTTTTTTTTACAAAGTCACTCACAGGTCTGTCATGATATTGACATCCACATCGCCGATTAATTGTCATACAAATAATTTCAATTAACGATATTGTTGTCTATTGTGTTAACTTTATGCTGCTACTGCATATCTCCAAAACTGCAGGTCTTGGGTGTTCCCAGTCTGCAGTGATTAGTACCTACCAAAAGTAGTCTAAGGAAGGACAACCGATCTTAGTCCAATCGAGCATGCTTTGACCCAGTTGTCTAGACATCACAATTTGACCCTTGTCAAAGTCCCTCGGATCCTTACGCCTGCCCGTTTTCCCTGATTCCAATGCATCAGCTTTGAGGATTAAAGGTCTCTAGGTGCCTAATATATCCACCCACTAACAGGTGCCACTGTAAAAAGGTAATGAACATTATTACCACTTCACCTGTCAGTGGTCATAATATAATATAATTTAATTTGTTCAACATTTAGACACACTTTGAATTAGGATTCAAATTATGACAATGGTCAATAGAAAGGCACTTTATATAAACAGGTGAAGTTGTTAAACTAACCTGTGATGAAGTGTTGGCCACAGACATACACTACAGACTGACTGGTCCCACAGTTTACTATTTTCATTCCCTCTGTGCTCGGCCTGAAGCCACAGATTTTAGCCACTTTTACTGTCCTTCACTCTAGGCGTGTAAAGAAAATCATGAACTAGGTTTTTCTTTTATTAATCGAAGTGCAAATGTGACTCTGCAGCTTTTAGTCATGGTGCCACTAGTTCCATTGTTACTTTTACAGCGTTTGTTTTCATCCAAAAGGGGGCGTGGTCACCCTGACTACCAAGTAGTGATGTTTAGTTGCTCTGACCCATGGCTTAAAGAACTTCTTGCAATACATTAAAAGGAAATTGACAGATGCCCGTGGGCTAATCATATTTTAAGGTTAAACGTTTACTGTGTGGCAGCATAACATTATATTTCATCCAAAAGTCAATTATGCAGATTTTATATTTCACTTCTCCTCAGTTTCTTTTTGTTTGCATAAAGCGTTGCACAGTCTTTTGCATCTGACTTCAAGAGAAATCAAATATGTGTGTTGATTGGGACATGGAGTCAGTGTAAGTAAATACAGATCATGAGCTTTTGAGCCTCAGAGTATTTCAGTCAGACAGTTGTGTAAAGTCCTGTAGTACCTGTTATTTTTATTATTACATTGTTTTATTTGTCTTAATATATGTATGTGTACACTACTAATATATATGCATTTTTTAACTCCATATGTAAAGTAGAAATAACAATGAACTTGATTTCAGAAGTGTGCCCTGCACATTTTGATGTTTTACAGCTATTGAATTTGAACATGATTTTCTCGAGTAATCCCAGAAAGAGGGAGCAATCCAAATAGGCACTGCAGAATCAGCCACACGTGCATCAGCGAGCATCTTACAGTTGTGGCACTGAGTGTTCACTATCGCTTCCTACAGTTTCTGCAGCTGGCAAACTGGCGAGGTATTTCCTGCAGTGATTGGTTTGAATGCTAAGAGCAGTGATAATGCTAGTCATGTCTAGACTTGCATGCATAGCTTACAGTTGTAACTGTTATTTTGACATTCAGATACTATGCTAACTAACTCTAAGCTTAATGAACATGTCTCAGGAGGAATGAGATGTCAATAGACTCTCAGTCTGAGCTGGAGGGAGGATGTGCTGTAGTGAAGGGAAAAAAAGCAGAGCACATGGTGAACTATAAAGAATGTCAAGAACTGAATAAAATGAAATGCTTCCTTAACAGGTTTTTTGCACATTTTTCTGGCTTTTACACAGGCCTGCAAAGCGTGATCTCTCCAGAGCAATAAGAACACAGGGTCTTGTGTTTCAGACTCCATTACACAGTGCAATTGAAATAGTAAGCAACAATAAAAAAATTAGGGTGTTTGTTTGTTTCCACGCAGGTTTTTTAATGTGCAAATTGAACAGGTGGGTGGACAGCACCTAGTGTGATCATGTCGGACCCCATACAATAAAATAAGAGTGACAAACTGAAGAACCACATTTAAAGGACCCATCTCAATAATGTGTTCAATACATTCATATATTTTGGCTGTGTGAAAAATGATTTAGTTGCACTAGTGCAAGCCAGGTAACACCCTCCCACCTTTACCAGCACTAACCTTTACTGCTGCTGGTTAAAATTACATTCATTTATGCAGTTAGTAAATGTCTGACATTCTAATCTCAGCGTTAGCCTGAATTGAAATATTGTTATTGCTTTGTTGGTTTGTTTTGTCTCGTAGTGATAATTCATATCTGAGTTTGAACAAACCAGAGCCTGTAAGGAAACGTTTCATTTTATGTACTTGTTGAGAATGTTATCACTTAGAACATGTTCTTTACATGAACATTTTACAAAAGCAATGATCATTTGTGTTTTATAAGCAAAACTTGTACTTGGATACTTTACATAATCCAAACATTGTTTTATCATGTATCTTTAGTCAGCTATCAATTCTCTGCCCTCTGTCCCTCTGCTGACATCTGTGGTAAGAGCAACTTAATAACATGTAGCAACACGATAAATGTGTTCTGGCCACCACTTAATAATGCATTGAAGTGATGAAGATGAACTAGGAAGAGACTGTTCACCGTTGACTGCTTTGCATGTGTCGTCATTACTCCACACTTAACCACAAGTGACTAGGGCTGCCACAATAATGACATTTTAGTTGAAGATAAGTTGTCATACAAATAATTGCAATGAACAATTTATTAGTCTTTTTTCTGTTCTTTTCATGCCACTAGTGCGATATAAGTCTAAAAATAGTTTATTTATACACATACTGTGAAGAGGAAGAGCCATTTATTGGCTAGGTCACTAGGTCACAAATAAAATAGCAATCCTGTGCATTTTAGGCTTTTTAAAACAGATTTGATATAAATAAATTAAAGCTGCAAACAGCAATGATCAAGGCCTCGTACCTACACTTATGTGGGGGCGGACTGCAGTCGAGGGTTTTATCGTCTTCAGGCCTGGACGTTATCTGGATAATAAGAAATCTGATCTTGCCTTTCGTGTTTGCACCTGGTATTTTTAATGCGTTCTTTTTCTCGTCATTGAAAACAGATCTCTGTCTTCTAGATCAAAACCTGCATGAGTCATTTAAAGTGTATATTGTTACAACATAATCTTGTTATTACAAAAGCCTATTTTTTATAGGAACTGTTCGGTTTTGCTTTGGCAGCATTGTCACCACACAAACCTTCTTAAGAATCTTGTTTCCTGAGGCTCCAGTGACTTGAATCTTACATTTATTTCTTTAAAGTTTCATGAGGTTAGGTAACTTGTGATACAAGTAGTATTTGCAGGTCTGAGGTCAGAGCAGAATAATGACGTTAGTTACAGATGCAAGCCATGGATGTATTAAAGAACTGTAAACATAATAATACATTCATGGTGTGAGCAAGCTGTACAGATTGCATTTACACTGACCTAACGCACACACAATGCGAGCCAGACTTCCCCCAGATGTGGTCAAGCAGATGTGAAAATCAAGTGACTGCAGTATAGTGAAATTCATTCAATATGAACTTCATAATAGGAAGCTCCTGCTGACATATGAGCCAAATATACTTCACAATTTGCTAAGGACCAAGCACAAAATTTGAGATACATCATTCTGGATTAAAGCTGATGCCTTATGTCATTTTTTGGTTTGCATTGGTGTGAAATTATTACAAATCTGATATTTATAGCCAAAACACACCTATCATGCAAAATGACCTTGCTCCTTAGCAAATTGTGAGAAGTGTAGTCAACTGAAAAGCAACAGTCTCTTCTTTAATGTTTACATGTCCATGCAGAAGGGAAGTCATTCCCATAATTAAGTTGTGGCCATGGCCTTAGTATCTTTTTGGTTTTACAAATGTCACCAGGGCTCTGTAGTAGATCATATCAGTGAGTCAAATTTTATTCATTCAAGTCAGACCATTACTGGATGTGTTCTGTTGGCTCACCTGATGTTCATTCACATATGAAAAGTATGACTGAGTGTAGCTCTATTTTAATTCCAAGTACTGTCCGGGTCAGTCATTAGGACAGGCTGAGATGCAGACACACAGTTTAGTCATGAGACATCACACATGTTGAACGGTGGACATATGTGTCACTCTGGCTTGTCATTTCTCAGTGTAAGAAATGCCAGTGGGCAGACAGCAGCAGACCTGGCCCATGCTCAGGGCTTCCACGACTGTTTCCTCTTCATCTCCAACGCCCAGAACCAGCTTCTGCAGCTCAGTGGATACCACAGTTCCCCCTGTGGTCAGAACCAGCTCAGCAGAAAGAGGCTGCCGACTGCCATGGAAACCGGTCAGATGAAAAGGGCTAGGAGAGCTGACAGTAAGCCTTCCAATTGTCTTCTTGGCTGCAGAGAAAGATTATTTTCATTACGCATGAATCTCCTGATGATCATTGGGCAGAGCTGCCCAGTCGGCCAAGTGGGTCATAAATCTACTATATTTTGTTACTTTAAGTTTTACTTGATTTTATTTATTTACAGTTATCAAATAATAACAAAGGCTACAGTTAAATATCATGTTTAATCTGCATGTGCAACTCTCAACAGCTATGAAATAGAAGCAAGATGACATATAGGAGATGAACAACCATTCACACCTATGGGCAATTCAGAGTGACCAATTAACCTGTTATGGTTAAGGTGCATGTTTTGGACTGTGGGAGGAAGTCGGGGTACCCGGAGAGAGCGTGTAGACACGGGGAGAAAGCTAGCAAGCTCCACATGGAGGGGCCCACTGGCGAACCCAGCGCTGGGTTCGAACCCAGGACCATCTTGCTGTGAGGTGACAGTGCTAACCACTGCGCCACGATGCCACCCGATTTCTTTGTTTTGATTTAATATTGTCAATCTGAGTTCTTATTCAGCAAGATGAAATCATGCTGTTTAACATATGATTATACAGTATTATACAGTAGTATTATACAGCATGTTGTCTTAGTTGACAATGTGAACAAATTAAACCCTAAAGACATAAATGGTATATCACGATAATAATGTTTATGGCAATATAAAATGATACCATGATATATATCATTATTGTTTTATTGCCCAGTCTTAGTTTCTAGTATAGTATAGGCCAAATAGTTAATTTATGCAAACCTAATGAAGAAGAAGAAGAGCCATTTGTTGGCATTGAACAATGGAACACAAAAAGCAAACAAAAATGCAATTTTAAATCGATATTGCACAGGAGAACTTTACACAAATAAGTTAAATATACAAAGCCAATCACTACAATATACAGATAAATTACTGATACTGAAAATGATAAAAATAAAAACAAATATGACATTTTGGTCCCACTAGAGATGATTATCACAATTATTCAAAAATAATTTGGCTATTTTGTAATAGTTGTGACAGGCCTTCTCGGAGGTTGTTGTTGTTTCACGTTATAATGAGGACTTTGAAACATGCAGATAGTTGAAGGGAAGAAAATGCTGACAGAAATCATCACCCAATGGCAGGATTATTCCAACAGAGTACATCCTGTGAGCCAGACTAGCCCTGCAGCATTCTCAGCTGCCTCACATGTGCAGCCCTCATACACATATCAATAGGCAAATTCAAATTCACAAATTCAATGATTTATTGATCTCGACTCTCCTCAGCTCGACCCCATCCAAGCAACAACAAATGCAATTCAGGAGCATATTAACCAGATGGTCATCACACTCAGGGAGTCAAGCTCAAATGGTTAGCATTTCATCATTTGATCAGCAACTACAAAGACAGTGGATAGTGAGTGGGACATCAAGCCGTATTTCAAGGATAGATAACATATTTGCTAACAGTTAGCTAATGTTAGCATTCAAACACTTCCTAGCTGATGTTACTGTTTGATAGTGTTATGGGATACGATGATAAAGGCATACATAAATTATTAATGCGCCTACCTGCATCTAAGGATTGATTACATCCACACACAGGATGTAATCAAACTTGCAATGTAGCAGTATGACATTATCCTTTTGATAACAGTATCTGAGCTTCCATTCTGAGCATGACGTCAGAGGAAAATGGTCTATTACCTTTATTGTCAGAATTAACTACTGTACATTGAAAATTTGAAGGTTTTTTGTTTGTTTTTAAAAACAGAAAGAAATATATAGGCCATGCAAGTTGTACAAGGGCCTCTCTAAACATTGTGATATATGTTCATATCATCAAACAGTCAGGATGGCATTTCAGTTAAAGGGTTAAGTGAAAAGGGGAGCTTAACGTCAGGTTGTGCTGGTACTTGTAGTGGGTGCATAGTAGCTCCTGACTGGGTGGTGCTGAGTGCAAAGCTCTGTCTCCGAGTGCTTAGGCACAGCCAGAGGTGGATAAAACAATAGTGGGCTGTAATAGAGTATGTTAGGTATGTTATGCTGCTGCAAGTATATACAGTAGCTCCCAAAGGTGAATATACCCTTTGCACGTTTGAAGTTATTTGACTGTGACTTTCCAAGCAGCTGCATTAGAGGCACTGGCATGAAGCTTATTCAAGAGCAAACATGATGTGATTTAGTTGCACAAACAAAAATGCTATTCCACTAAACAAAACAAAGATACAGTTGATTTTTCTGAAAACAGTATTAACAAAACTAAGTACACCCTTATAGCACAGTCACTTAGAATCTGCACCAGGAACCATTGTTTTTCAGAACAGCCTTGATCCTTTTGGGCACCAAGTTCACCGGAGTTACACAGGTCATTACAATGAAAATCCACATCCACATCAGCAGCTATATATGACAGCAGTATATGATTTCAGTGCAGCTATGGGGGTTATGAATGTGACTTGCACTGTGTGTTCTGTTGCAGATGTGGTGGTGCAGATGGTGGCCATTGCAGCTGAGGACACAGACAGCATGAGCTTAGAGTTTGGACCCAGCTCAGGTGGGTTATTGAAATAACACATTAATTTCAATTAATTATAGAAAAAAGTAACCTTTCAAAAAGATTAATATAGACTGATTACCTTGGGGGTCATGGGGCATAAGGGTAGAAATATGTTTTGGTGATATCAAGAACAACCTGTCAAACCTGTTTTTTAAACACTTATAATTAAGAAACAGGAGGTGGAGCAGGTGAGCTCTTATCTGGGGACTGTGTTGGACCAATCCTTTACTTTTAATGAACATGTTGACTGTATCTATAAAAAAGACTCTTTTGTTGCATAAACTAAAGAGTTTCAAGGTCAGCACATGCACACAGGGTATACCAATCCCTAGTTGAAAGTATACTCACCTATAACATTCTGTCTTGGTTCCAGTACTTAAGTGTCAAAAGCAAGGCAAAGCTTCTTAAGGTAGTTAAATTGGGCAGCACAATCTCAGGCTGCAAACAAACACAGCCATCTCATCACCACAACAAAGCCGTACAACATTTAGCTGACAAAATTGTAAACGACTGCAGCCATCCCCTCACTGTTTCCAGCTACTGCCTTCAGGGAAAAGGTATAAAATTCCCTGCGCAAAGAAAAACATCTATAAAAAAATCATTTGACCCTGTAGCCATAAAATATCTCAATGAGAAAAGCAGCCACCTTTTAATTAGCCTACTACCTCAACATACAGTGCTTATATTATTATTTATTCATCAGTATAACACCACAACTCACCACTGACCATAACTGGTGCTCCTTGTAATGTGTTACGTTTTTATGCTGTTGGTTATTATTGTTTTGTATATCTGCATGCAGGTTGAAGGAAAATTGTCTGCCTTTTGTACACAAAAAGTAGGCAAAGTATTTCTACTCTATTCTATTCTAAAAAAAAAAAAGGGTTTATTTTTCCCAAAAATATATTCCAAAACAGACAACTGAAGACAATTGAGATTATTACATGAGCTTTTAAAACAAAGGTCAAGAAAATATATCGACTCAAAAACAGGTCAAATAGGCCAAAGGTTCCTGTGACCTCACACTCCTTCAGTTCATGAGCTAATTTAAAGGTGGACAATGGAAGATGTACTTGTGCTCATGTGCTTACGTGATTTGTGTGTTTTGTGCTGGGAACTGGTTGTTTCTTGATGGCTGTGTGATAAAACAATAATTATTGTTATTGTGATATATTTTGTGATAATTATATTTATGGCAGTATACATTTTTATTTTGTTCACATTCTCAATTTAAACACTCAATTTTATTTGGATATTTTGACAAACATTTTCTGTTCTATTGTTTGGTGTGTGTCATGTTCTGACCATAAAGAAGACTTAAAAACCACAAATTGCACTCAAAGATTGTACTTTTCTTTATTTTGATTGAATGTGGTGAAAGCCAGTGAAAATGTAAGCAAAATAAACATTTACAAATAGTTTAAACAAATGAATAATTGTCGTGTTTCTTCAACTTTCACTCAGGACCAAAAACCAGTCTTTAAATTGGAAATAAATAATGATTTGGTATTTATAATGGTTATCGATATCAACTGATATGAAAATATTTATCATAATAACATTTTTGGTCATATCACCCAGACCTACCTACATCGACGATAACAGCCTCTATGTAGAGGACTATGTAGCTCTATGTAGAGGACTCTGGAAGGATTTTAGGCTTGTTTGCTGTCAAGAAATGTCCACTGAATTCTACAGTTGCTACTTATGAGGTATCTCCTACTAAAAAAGCTTGTCACTAGTTGTAGGTTGTTAGTAATTTTGAGAACTACATAAACACATTATGATTTGAGGATAATGGACACATCTGATTGAACTCATGGTTCTTGTGTTTTTGTTTTTTCAACCAGCAGATGACGACACCAAAGCCTTTACGAACAGCCATCATCAGACACTTCCTGTTGATCAGAACGACACTGAGGCAACAAACTGTCTCTCGTCACCGTCCCCATCCATTCAGGAGGCTGATATGTGCGGGTCTCTGCACCTGCGTGGCAGTCCCAGCAGCTGTGTGTCCCAGCGGCCGGCCCGCTGGGGGGCCACAGGAGCCGAATGCGGGGACTTCCTGCATTATGGACACTACCATGGCTTTGGAGACACAGCAGAGGAGCTGACAGTCAGCAACAGCATCCAGATCGAGCACAGGTACAAGCAGACAGCCGTCAGCGCTGTCAGCCTTTACCACGGCACCTGAGGGCCCATAGCTGCCCACAGCCTGCTGCATGGGCATACACACTCAGTCCCAGTGTCTGATTTCAAGGAACAGTCCAACACAAAGTCTTTTGTTGTTAAACCTAGAGTCATATTGAAAAGTTCAAAATCAATTTCCTATTTGCTCCAGACATTCAGAATGTGTAGTGTGTCCCACAGGTCCATGAAGACCTGTGGCTCAAATATTTAGCCTAGCTTAGCACATTGGAAGCAGTGGAAAGTGCTTGTAGTACAGTGTTGCCAGTTGGAGAGGGTTAAAGTCTCATACCAGAGGCTTCAAAT
>JAPQRN010001920.1:0-28547 GCA_037367275.1 Coranthus polyacanthus | reverse complement strand
TGGAAGCAGTGGAAAGTGCTTGTAGTACAGTGTTGCCAGTTGGAGAGGGTTAAAGTCTCATACCAGAGGCTTCAAATAATAATAAAGAGGATTTAAGTAAACAATAGCAGTGCTCTTGAGTCATGTTCATCACAACAACTATGATTGGCTGGAAAGACGTCACATGAAAGAGATGCATTTAGAGACAATCCTGATTGTGACCAGAAATGAATAATTTAAAATGAGTAGATTATAACTAACTAAAGTATCACAAAATGATCAAATGATCCTACATGTGGCATCATTGATCGTACATCATACAGAGGGCGAAATTATAAGATAAAAAGTTCAATAAGTAGTGTACATCTGGCAACACTGATGTAGTGCAGGTTTTTTGAGAAGTAGAAAATTATGCAATAAGGGCACATGTTTATGTATTTGTTTTGTTTACCAATGACAATTTTTGTCCATATTTTTGTCTTTCTGTAGATGTCATCTATCTATGTTTTATTTAACTTTCTTCTTTGTACAGTTGTTAGGCTGCACTCAGACTGCACACTATCAGCCTGATTCCAGTCCAGTCCAGCTGATGTAGGCCATTGGTTCATGGGGCACACCAATCGATGCTTTTATTTCTTGTACAAACACAAAGACTAGCATGTTTGAATTCTCCATCATAAGTTCTGACCAGTGACTTTGACCAATAGGAACACAGAGCACTCTGCAGTGCACAGCTATAAACATGGTAAAGAGATCAGTACTTTACCTCCAGTTCTCTGAAGGATTAAAAGCCCATACTGTCCAAGACAACGACACAAGAACACAAACACTTTTTTTCACGTTTTTCTTTCTCTCGGTTTTGTTACAACAAAAGACAGTATCTGAGTTGTCATGAACTTTGTGTTATTGTCTCCATAGTCTGAACTGAAACAGCATGTTTTATTGCTTCACACAATAGCTGTGTTTCCATCCAGCAGTTTTTATTTGCATTTTGAATTTTTATGTATAAAAAACCCTGAGTGGAAATGCAGAAAATTTGAAAAAACATTTACACTTGAGGGAGGTGGAATAGTTGCCATATTGATAAAAGGTAAATGTGAATATATGGAAACAGATTTAATGAATAATTGCATGTGTTTGCATGTGTGGAGCGATGAGGAAACGGCAATGTTCACTGTATTAATACAAGAAACAGAAATACCATATTAGATGGAAAACAGCAATGAAATGCCACCATGTATGAAGAGCTGCAGAAACTAATGTTAGAGAAAAGCCTTGACAATCTGTGAAAGAGATTAAAACAACACTATGTGACCCAGACCAGCAGTTTGGTTTGGTTCGGGGGCTGTCAGGTAGTATGTTCTTGTATGAAATACTACATCTAATATCTAATTTTCCCCTAACAGTAGTGGAAGGAAATGCACATTCATTCACGTTTTCTTTTGCAGCTTTTCTGAAAATTTGCAGAAATTTGCAGTACATTTGGATGTAAACCTGATTATCAACTGCAGATCATCTGAAATCCACCACTTTCATTCTTATCTTTTACAATCAAAGCTGTAGACATAAGGCATGTTTTCATAGAGTGTCAAATTTGAGGCGAACCTTTGAAAACTCACAGAAAAGAAAATACAAATTGCATGTATTTCCATAAATTGGCTTGGAGCATTCTGTTGGCTGGAATGTTTAGGTTTTTTTGCATGGATGAGCCTGAGGAATTATAATAATAATAATTAAATGTTCGCTACACCAGAATGTATTCGAAAAAGGTGTTTCTATTGCCCTTTAATGCACATTTACTCTTTTTCAAAAAAGGCTAAAACAAGTGTCTCAAGTTTTTTTTTTAATTTTGCCATTTCCATAAACATTATCTAATGCGAAACTTCAAAATGCACATTAAATATGTTGATGTAAACATACCTCCAGACACTGTTTGACTGAACTTAAATTCCATCAGATCATTTTACATTTACAGACTTTTTTCTACAGTCAGTCGCAAGCACATCCATCTTACTTACATTACACGTCATGAAAGACAGTAACACTGGTGTGGGAGCAACGTGTAGTCTGTCATGTCACTCAATCATGACATGGTACGAGTGTATCAGTCCACAATCACCCTCTCTGACACGGTGATCATCCTAACTGACAAAAATACTGTGCAGTCTGACAGCAGCCTTAGTGTGACAGCCATATATCAGTGCTTTTAATCTACATACTGTCTGTCGTGTGCAATTAATTAATTGTTATTTTCCTAGTGTGAACACATTTCAGCTTTAAAACCTGCTTAGAAGGAGAGTGTATAGCAGAAAGTACAGTTGTTTGTGTTAAAATGTAGGGAGTAAAAAGAAAAAGTTGTCAGAAAAATAAATAGTCAAGTAAAGTATGGATACCTGAAAACTCTACTCAAGTACAGTAAGGGAATATTACAACACATTAGTACTTCATCACTTCCCACTTCTGGCTTTGCTAAACTCAATCCACACACACAGGTTAACCCTAACCCAAACTGATGTGTAAAAGATCTTTGTATCAGATATTTTGCTCAATTGTCCTGAGATGTTATTTCAGATCTTCTATGATTCTGACACTAAACACTCCATGGTTTTGAAGCTGATTTGCTGACTGAACACTTCGTTCCATGTTGGTCAGTTCTGGAAGTTTGTTGTTGATCTGTGTGACCATCAGACAGCTTTTGGAAGGTCATTGCTGGTGGGCTTCTACAGGCTGGATTTGCACTGCTAAGGCCTGTGTGTGTTTCCTCACTGCTGTGTGAATGTGCCCTATGTGTCCGTCCTTCAGCAGGGAGCAGAGCTGCACTGAAGCAGCACACAAACTCCCTGCTGGCCTTGATCTACCAAAGGGAAAAAAAATAGTTTGTGTTTTATTTCTTTGTATTTGAAATGGTTATTTATGCATTAGAGAAGATGGATTGTATTAGAGCTGTACTGTAATGACGGTGATGCATACTGCAGGCTTTTTGGTAGTCTCTCTCATAACATATAGACATCAGCCTGCTGAACACAAGCTGTCTCCTTTTTATCAGCTGTATGGGGAAAGTGCCAAAACTGACTGTTTTATACTTGTTCTAGGTTTGTCTCTTTCATATTAAAATGCATTTTGCAGCATCAGTAAAAAAGTGAACCTGAATCTGATTTTGTTCTGTTGTTGTACAAGATTTCTGTTTTCAGAATCATTAGAGAAGATTCACTTTTCCCAGGTCCTTCAGGAAAGATCCTCTTTGTACAAAGCTGGTGCAGTGTAATCTTTGCCAGTGATATGATCTGGTCACTTCCTGTGTCCTAAGTGGCCGTGGTCAGAAGGTCTAAACAAAATGATACATGACACAGACATTTTATCCTAATTATCATTCACTTTATTTTCCAGTTTGTCTTTTTTTCTCCTTTTAGATGAGATTTGAATTGCCAAACAAAGGCAATTTTCTCCTCATTGTTTGAAAAATGCCATTTTATTGTCAGAATGTTCATCGAAAGGAATTGGTCAAAATCTGTAAATCACATTCACTTCTCCCATTGAAATGAATGGGACAGGATCTGCCACGTCTCCTAAAGGGGCAGGAGAAACCATGTGACAGTGAAACAGCAGTTACTGAATCATCTTGTTCTTAATTGTCTTTGCATTAAGTACTCTAAAGGTGAACAGAGTAATACAGGGTATTAACATTTAACATAACATTTATTAACATAATTTTAAAAATTTTATTCAGTGATTTAATGTCATGTTTTAAATGTTAACCTCCTCAAAACTGAGCTTTTATTTCCCAGAAAGGTCTTGTTCTCTCCAACACACTGGGGTTTTCACCATGATTTAAATCCTCATATCCTCAAACAAGTACTTCATAATTAGCAGTGTCCTGGCTTGTAACTTTTCCTAAATAAATAAATATATCATACCAAATCACAAATGTTATTAAGTACAAACAAATTTCAACCTTAAAATGTGAAAAGGTTTTGTACCTTGTCCAGTTTCAGATTCATCTCTAGAGTGATTTGATGGAGTTTGACTCCATCTTATTTT
The DNA here is from genome assembly GCA_037367275.1 of Coranthus polyacanthus. Taxonomy (NCBI): domain Eukaryota; kingdom Metazoa; phylum Chordata; class Actinopteri; order Kurtiformes; family Apogonidae; genus Coranthus; species Coranthus polyacanthus. Next base: position 24,530 of record JAPQRN010001920.1, on the reverse strand, counting down.
TATACTGGTAGTGTTTCGTGCTTTTGCTGCCACTAGTTGGAAGAAGAAGTCAACAAGACAAACAGAATTAAATCATAAAACATTACTGTACCATATTGGTTTAAACTGATGTTTTTAGAACTTTTCAGCTTTATTGTCCAGTTTAAAAGATTTGTTAGAAAAGTCATCAAAATGTAATAAGTTACATTACTTTGTTATAAATCTAACCATTTGAATTACTTCATTAGAGTAACTACTAATCTGTAACCTGTTACATTTTAAAAAGGGACCTTCACAACACTGACACTAGCTAGTGGAAATTTGTGATATATTCAGATGTAAACCTGACTTTAATCTGCTTGAACTTGTGTACTGACAATCAAAAAGTGGGACGTTGTATTGTTAAATTGGGATTTCAGTATTGCTATGAAAGGCCTTAGACTGTACAGGACTCTATAGGACAGTAATTTGACCTTGCATGTGAAAATGATCAAATAGAGACAGGCTGTGTTACTCATAGGCCTAGTATGTGAGAGTGGTCAGATAGAGACAGGCTGTATCAGTCACACACCTGATAAGCAGGACTCAGATGTACCCAGAAGTGCTCACGTTTTATGAAACATGATCTAGTTAGAATCTGTTAGATACACGCCTGAGCAGACAACACCCAAAACTGTTATAATACTGAATACACTTCAGGGGTGTGCTATCTGTGATGCATGAACCCCAACGGCCAATTACAACATGGTTATGCAATCACATGACCACCATACAGGGTGATATTCTACCCAAGAGTGTAAAAACTTGTAACTAACTGATTTTGGGGCTTTTTTTGACTGAGATCCTGAGGGAGCTCTGTCACTCTGAGCCCAGCGCTGCATATACTTGACCTGTGTTCTGATAAACTGTTTCTGAGACTGACTGAATTCCCCAGCTAATTTCTTGGGCTGTTGAAGCAAAGAACCGGGCCTAACAGTATCAATATGTAATATATTAAAAAAACTATCAAAAGCTGTGCAGTCCCTCATAAAGTGGGTCACCTAGTCAGGGTGAACATGTATGTGGGCTTTGCGCCCAAGTGGTATACACTGTAACCATAAACCTGCAGAGTCCCTCTGAAAATAATTTGTAAATCTCCTTTCAGCAGTGGGAAGGTCCGTACTACACTAGCTTTACACTGTAACACCATCCCAAACAAACTCAATTTTAAAGCATATTATTTATTTATATATCTTTAAAGCTTTATTTCCAAAATTAAATGACTTTTTCAAATCATCGGGGCTACAAGCTATGCATCATAATACACAACATTAAAGAGCTCGTCTAAAATAGGAGAATCAACAGCAGCGTGCGTCATCTCACTAAATCCATCTGAATTGTCTTCTGCAGACTCGCAATACTAGCATCCAGAGCTGCCAGGCCATCTCTGAAGGCCGCTTCGTCCCTGGTGTCAAACGTTGATTCTGACCTGACACTCCAGTCACATGTTACAGATTCCACATCGCACTGAGACACAGACCTACGCTTCTCGATGTGTGATTGGTCCAGATGATCCGGATCTGACAGCTGTCTGAGCAGGACTGAGTGTGTCCGTTTGTCCTCTGGTTTGTCTCCTATATCTGCAGCCACACACACCTCCTCAGGGTGTGTGGGCTCTTGCTGTCCCAGAGACATCAGGTACTGGCTGATGCGGTCTGTGGGGGGCCTTGCTGGATTCAGCTTGTGTTGATGCTTTTGAAAATGTTGCTTTGGAAGCAGAGTGTCAGACACTGTGGGACAATGTGATGAATCACGACTGTGAAGAATCCTGAAACAGACACACACACTGTTTCTTTCAGTGGAAAAGTTTGGGTAAAAAAAAAGAAGACATTGCTAGCAGCTGTTTGTGTGAAAGGGAACTGAACGTCACATCATATTAATATCACATGAAGACTATTAAACCATTCTAACTTAAAATGAATTTGTTGATTGAATGTATTTTTGTTAAAGCAATGCAAAAGTAAATATGGTGAATAGGTTAGGTGTTTGGTTGACCAGTGTGAAACTGATAATTGTAAACTGAGATCTGAGGTGAAAACAGAGTGACAATGTCAAGGTCTGCACAGACATCACACCTACTTGCAGAGCTTTTCAATCTCTTCCTGTCTTTGCTTAGCCACTAAGGTCAGTTGAGACTTATGTTGAACACTGTCCTGCAGCCGGCTCCTGGTGCTGTCCAACTCTGACCACACATACAAACACATATCAGACACAGACAGCAAGCATTACAACCACAGAGACATGTGTCACATGTCAATATAGCAGGAAGACAGTGTCATAGTCAACATACTATGGGATGATGGGTAACACACAGACCTTTACAGCCAATGGCAACAGTGTATGGATGTGAGTGATGAGGCATCAGCACGTACAACAACCTGTACACTCTGTGTGCTGACCTGAGGCCTGTTCCATCAAGCCCTCAAGGAGATTATAGTCCAACACCTGACTTGAATGAATCAGCTGGGGCTAAAGCAGCTCCATAAATGTCGATTCAAATTCACACAGACTCATTCATGGCTGAAATAGTCAAGGTAACAGCATGTGCACATTTTTGTGCACAGCCCATGAGGTCGATTACAGATCACATTATGGACTAAGGCTAAACTGTTACAGATCTTCTGTCATGTGAAGTTGTTCTGTTTTATCATGTGCACAGTTACGTTTATCATGTTATGTACCTCCATGTTGGAATAGGAAGCCCCAACACTGCAAGTGAAGTAGGTTGCTGGGTTTAACACTACCCCACAAAGATTACATGTGACCACGATGATGCTCTGCTCGGTGTATGAAATAAAGATCATTGAGAAAGACGATCTAGTCCTTTAAATACTAAAGTAAAATCAGGAGCTCTACGCTCAGTGTACTATGACACTCCCTCATCCAGCACCTCATTAATTAAAGGACATATAGTGACTGACAAAGACCAATACAAGAGTTGTGGTCCTTATTTATAGACCTGTACTTAATTCATTAAAAAAACCATAACACCACTGAAGTTTACTTTTTTGATAGTTTTAAATATATTGACCAATATGTGTAACCAATGCAAAGGTTACCTTTAGGTAAAACAGAGGGAGGCTTATGGATTTGGATTAATCTCTGAGCAACAGCATTTTTGCATTGATTTTACATAGCATAAGTCTAAACATTTGATATCACATTAGCTACCATATAATTGGACATATATGCAAGTCTATATCTTATCATTTATAATTGTGTCATTTATTAGATATTTAAATTCATTTTCAGTACATTTGAATATTTGGACTTATAGTGGTTAATGTCAAGTACTATTATAGCACTTAGAGTAACTGAGCTTGAACTATATTATATTTGTTTTATTTGCTTTGAGTCAACTGACTCAGACTAATTTGGTAATCTTGTTATATGGAACAGGCACCAGGTATATCAGAGTTCATGAAAAGTGAGACTAAGACTGAAATGGTGCATTAACACAAGTGTACTTCAGCATAGGGCATCACAAGGAAGATATTCAAAAATGAAATGCAAATTTTTTTTTCAGAAAAATGGCTTATTTGTCCAGTGTGGTAATATCTGGTACATTAATTACACATGAGAAATCAATTTTTTTTACCAGATATTACTACTACACTGAACAAATGAAACATATTTTATTGTATTTCAGTGCTTGTTCTGTTTTATATCAATGATTTTAGTTATTTTTTTCAAAACGATTCCATGTTCCAAGGATTGAAAACTAAGCTGAACTTTTCTCATAATTACAACATCCTGATCTTGTAATTACCAAGATCTTACCTCAAACTTTGGTGCTTCCATTAAAAAAAAAAAAAAAAAAAAAAAAAAAAACTAGCAGTGAAAAAATAATTTCATTAGCTGAAAGAAAAAAAAAGCTATCAGCTTGGTCCAAAGTTAATGGTTTATGTTGTACAAGAATAAAATGTCTGTCCCAAGGTGCATTTTAACAACAAACATCCAATCACAGAGCTTCACATTCTCCTCAAACTGTTTTCACAAAGTGTCAACTCTGGCTTCCGCTTGCCAAAACCTACAGATGACACTTGAGGCCACTTCTTCATGACAACAGCAGCTGAGACTCATGGGTACTGTAGTATCTATATAATGTAATCTAAGACTAAAACTGAATAAAAACTCAACTAAAACTAGGCAATTCCTCAAAATAAAAACCATCTAAAAATACTTTGTAAAACTAACTCAAACTAAAATGAAATTTTAATAAACTTGAAAACTGAATAATGAACATTTCCAAACTAGATAAACTATGGTGCTGCCCCTCAAAGCCCAGTCCAGACAGTGTAGAGGTCTAAACCTGTCTTCAGGACGGCATTCTCTGCCTCTCGGTCCCTCAGCTGGCTCTGTGTGTTCTGCAGGGCTTTCCGTAGCTCTGTCACATCTTCCTGGAGCTCCTGCAGTTGTGACTGAGCGCTGGTGAGCTCCCCCTGCAGAGTCAGTACTGACAGTACACACAGACACACACTTCCATTAGTTACAGCTTTGATGCTGGTCTCATGTAGAAAGTGAAGGACACAGAAGACTGAAGAGCCTCACCATCAGAGTCACTCAGCGTCTGTGTGTTCTGCTGTCTCTCTGCATCTTCTCTTTCCTTGAACTGCTCTTTCAGAAGCCTCACACTCCTGCAACATGCACACAACATTTACAGTCACGCATGACTATTCTTCAGTACACTGAGTCACATGCTAAAATCTATTATATTTTACACAGATATAATAGATGGGGGGGTCTCTAATGAAGCATGTAAATCAAATTTGGAGCAGACTGGACAAAGTACCTGTCAATTATACTAACTTCCTGCTTCATGGCAAATCATCAGAATTTGAAAAAAAACCTCAAAATTTGTAGCATCACGTCAACACCATTAAAGTTTTGTAGAGCTTTTCACCAACTCTCGATGACCAAATTTGAAGTCCACTGAATCAAATGTGTAGGAAGAGAAGTTCAAATACAATGCGAGGAAATTGCCAAAATGAGCGATAATGAGCATAAAATTAAAACTCCTGTTGAGAGTCATGTGACCAATAAATTTTTTTGCTTGTCTTGGGGGGATAGAAATGTGTACCAAATTTTGTACATGTACGTGAAACATGTATGCCCTCCATGCAGGTGTCATATTACGGGGTGCTAGTGAGCCATTTTTGCGTGGCCATTCGTGAACTGTGCAAAAAAAAATAAATAAAAAAAGCATTGCACTGAGCCTAGTGGACAGAGAGCAGATGGTGGAAATCTGTATTTCCACAAATATAACTGCAGAATGTAGCTAATTGGAATGAAATATTAATCAAATTTAACTGGTTTTGACACTATGATGCAGTCTCATGATTGGTGAAAAAAAGCTTGTAGCTGGTTTTGTTGGATACTAATAATAAGCTGACAGATGATACATTGTAGAGTTAGTCTGTAGCCTTTTGTTTTTGGATTACATCCGTGTTACACAGCACTCAGTGACTGTGGCAACTTGTAAGTAACTTAGAAGTTGCTTTCAGAGATGGACAGTATTTTAACTAAACGTATGTAATTTGATTTATTTAATTATCTTAATAAGTATTTATACATTTCCTAAATACCAGAATCCCTTTTATCCCCTTGTTCGTATATTATATTACGAATTTCCCGTTAGGCCCGCAGGCCACTAGTATGATCTCTGCTGAAGTGTGTGTGTGTGTGTGTGTGTGTGTGTGTGTGTGTGACCTGCGGAGTTGTATGTTGTGGCTGTGCTGTGACTGCAGGTCAGTAACACTCGCAGTGTGGGGGCTTGAAGCGGCTCCAGGAGGCAGAGGTGAGGACACAGTGAGCTCCAGGTGACTGAGGAGAGTCTCTGCTACACTACCTGTACACAGGACGAGAGCACAGGACACAAGCAGCAATACATGTCTACATGAGTCAGCCAGGCATATTTCAGTTTTTCTGACCCATTGTCAGCTGATTGTGTTCCACAAAGTAAATTCAGCACTCAGTGACTGTGGCAACTTGTAAGTAACTTAGAAGTTGCTTTCAGAGATGGACAGTATTTTAACTAAATGTATGTAATTTGATTTATTTAATTATCTTAATAAGTATTTTGTCATTTGTATTATACTTGGCACAAAAAAAGAAGCAATCTGTAATTAAATACTTTAACTGCCTTTCCCAAAGCAGGTCACAGATCTGTTTGTATTGGATCACCAATACAACCTTAGACTGTAGATACTTAAATGTGATATATAAATTAATTTTTCACACAGGTGTCACTCACGTATTTAACTCCCTTCTTGTCTGAAAACCCTATTAGCGACCAAAAACCTCCCATCACAGGGTAGATTTTCCACAACCCGAGAAGGGGGTTGAATTCTTGTTTCCCCGCAGACCACATACATTACAAATTGCTGAAAGGTAATTATGTAGTGATGCCAAGAAACTATTGTGCACTGCAGTTTTATGCTAAGATGAATTAACCCACTTTGTGGAACAGGACCGTGGTCACTTCAACACCACCACAAACAAACAATACACTAATTGAGAAAATGGCTGTCAGATAATTAGACAAACATTGTCATTAGATCTATAACTTTCTCATCACCATTTCCAGAACAGACAAGTTACCTTGTCCAGCAATCAAAGCTCGGAGTTCTCCCAGCAGATACTGAACCGTCTTCAGTTTCCAATCTGTCACTGCATCATCGACTTCCCCACTACTGTGTGAGTCCTGACAGGGTTCAGCGAGCTGTCCAGAGACTGGATGCAGGTCTGATGTCTTCGTGGTCTTGGTGTGTGAGTGTGTAGCAGTGACTCTGGTACTTGTGTCCCTCACAGGTACACACTCATACTGCTGTTGATCAGAGGGGGCTGCAGCCTGAGCAGCAGACTCGAGGTCAGCGTGGGGGACAGGAGGGGACTGGGAGATGGAGCTGCTGGGGGAGAAGTGCTCAGATATTTGGCCTTTTGATGACTGCAGCAGGTCGTGACATTGTTTCTTGAACAGATGGAGCTTCACTCCTGAGTGTGCAGCTGGACTACTGGACTGATGTGTTCTGAGTGTTGTGCTGCCTAATCTACCATGGACTGATCCACAGCTCTTCTGGTCTGAAAGTTAAAGGAGGATGGATGAGGTCCTGTGTCAAAAATGCATTTCCATTAATTCTATTTAAAATATGTATTAACCATATTTCCTCAAATAGTGTCTGTGGCCTTTATTTCTCTCAGCTGCAGAAGGAACCAGGCCTTTATTTGAAGGAGGCTTCCATTAGAGTCAGGCCTTTATTTCTAATTTCCTCTTTAATTCCTTTAATAAGTAGAATTGGTCATATTTATACAAAGCCTCATTTTGATCAGCACTTGCTTAAACATTTCAAATCCCTCTTGCATTTCAGTGGATAGACACCATTCATTTCAGGCCTTTTATTGTTTAAGCATTGATTCAATATTTAGTGACATCTAAAATCATCAATCATCAAAAATGGCTAAATCACAATATAGAGATTAATGTTTCCTTTCTTCAAAATGCAACCCATTTGTTTGTTGTAATATCTTCCTTGTGAATATGTTTCTCCAGTCATTGCCTATCAGTTTTAGTTTTTAAATCAGCTTTATTTTATTAGGAATGTTTAACATATAATGCACATTGAGATTCTTGCAAGTGCTGCTTTTTTGTTGTTTATTGATATTGCATGTGTATAGTTTTAGTAGAGAAAACTACTTTTGAATCATCATTTTCATCTTGAGTCCATCTAGACAGAAAAAAAATCCCCACTTACCCCTCCCTCTAGTTATAAAAAGCTGTATGGAACTTTGAGAATTGAGTTTTTCTTTCATCAGTTTAACTTTTACTGATGATAGTTTTACTTTTACTGTTTCAACTGTTGGGATTCTTGGGGTTGCCCCTACCTTTCTTTGGAACTAGTTTCTTGGTGGTTTTCTTTCCTACTGAAGTGGATGATCTGGATTTGGCCACACCATCGTTCACCGTTCTAGGTAGGGTCATCAAGCCTTCTACACACACAAACACAATATGAAGATGATGATTATCCTCCATCCATTCATGCTTAGCTTCTTTACTTGATAATATTAAAGAATACATTTGCTGTTGATTCATCTGACCTGCCTTCTCAGCCTGAAGGATGCCATTGAGCAAGGCAGCACAGCGGTCCAGTCCTTTATGAAGAGTAGTTACCTGAGGAGAGAAAACATCAGTCACAGCTCATTTCAAAAGGCTGATGCACATGACAAATCATTAGTAGTGACAGGACTAACTACTAAGTGTCTCAAAAGTTCCTTCTCCCTACAAAGAGTAACCTGAATGTTTGATTTCTCAGCCAATTCAGTTATTTCAAAAACCAGTGCCCGCCCTTCATCTTGATCACAGCCTCAAGTCTTTCAGAATGTACCAAATTCTTGAGAACAGAAGGCTGAATCTTGCCCCATGTCTGTGTTGCCCTTGACTTGAGCTGTTTCATGGCAGTGAAGGATGTACTACGCAAGACCCTGCTGATAAGGATTCCCCAACAGTTTTCAATCAGGTTGAGGTCAGAGGAGTTGGGTGGCCATTCCTGCTTATGCAGGAACACTACTGTGGAGTGAGCCAAGCACTGCTAGCAGGGCCACCATCTTGAACAAACACCAATTACAACTGCCTATTGAGCATTGTTCTGGTGATATTCCGCTGCAGAATGTTGTTCACATTGTACTGTGTACTTGTGGTCCCCTGAGGTATTATGTGCAGTTTGGAGAAGCCTGATGCTGACATAGCCTTCCACACCATGGTATGGGCACTAACCTTCACATGTTCAGATGGCTGAACTTCACGACTGTCTGAGCAAACTCCATCATTCTACACAATCGACCATTCAGGGTAGGAAACAGGTACAAAGGGCATTCATCAGCAAAGTCGTCAGGAGTGAAAAAGGTGACAAAGATGTGAACCCCCTCAAAAGTTTTACAATATCAACTTTAAAATGTGGATTTACAGTCAATTTTTACCTCAGTCTAGGGAAAACCCACCAGAGAATTCATTAGGATCTGCACAACCTCATAAGTGACCAATTTGACCTCAAAACGGCTTATTTAACTAAAAGATGAAAAGTAAATAAAAATGAAATTACTTGACTTTTCCAAAATCTTTATTGACGTTACTCAATTTCAAGACTTTTCCAGGCCTGGAAAAGGATATTTTAACATTCTTTTCCACATTTTCCATGACCGTGGGAACCCTGCACCTAGTTAAAAAAACAAACAAAAAAATAGAATATTAAATATAGCATACACTTAAATAGTGTGTATGCAATATGTAGAAAATGTTCACTGCTTCTTCCTGCTGTCTTACAGTCCTTTCCAATGGGGTTTTACTCAAGCTCTAAAGTGCTCTTCAAACCAAGTAGAGGTCCTCAATAAAAGAGCAATTCTGCAGCCTGTGTTGCTGTGTTACTTTGATGTTTTAATACGTTATTTTGTATACAAACCGGCAAGGTTTTACGAGGCAAATCACTGCCTGAGTCTGGTGGTTCTGAATAGAACATTAACCCATCGGAAAAAGAACAAGATTTCCAGAATCCCACTGAAGGACAGCACAACTCTGATTAGAGGACGTGAAGACTGCTTATTTATACAAATTTCATGACGATCATGCCAATAAAACGACTGATGACTGACTGGGAGCTCTCAGGGGGATTTTAAAATTTCCACCCATAAAATGTCAATTTTTATACATATTTACAACACCATTGATGTATTTCATTACAGGGGAGCCATATCATTCACTTTACACCTAAAAAAAAAAAAAAAAAAAAAAAAAAATCACATTTTAGTGTTCAGTACCTCTTTAAGTGGCTATTTGTCATTAGGAGGCTGTTTCCTCCAGCATTCATGCTGTTTATCAGATGTTCAACTAGTCTTTTAAGGATCTGTTGTAGATGTATAACCAGTGTGTCCTAAAGCACATAGTTTCCTGATCATGCCTTACAGTTGTTTGATTCATACCTCAGAGGAGAAATCAGTGCACAAGGGTCACCAAGGAAAAGTCCACTCTCCATGCAAATAGCTTGGGCATACTGCAGGGTTCAGTTTTAAGACCACTGCTATTTAGCACCAGCCTACCTGAAAGATGTCTTGGGGTTGGCTGCCAAACGAATGATAACGATAATTAAATCATTTACACAGGTAAGGCACAGGCAAGTATAATTAGTGAGGCCACTGACCAACTTACTGAAAACACTGGCTCGAGTACTCTTATCTTACATTGAATGTTAATAAAAAATAAAAAAAAACTCTTTCAGTCTATTTTTCTGTAAATAAATGACAAAAATGAAAATTTAAAAAGGTAAAAATAAAAAAATGAGGTCATCAGTGAGGTTGACAACATCAAGTACTTAAAAATCATTTTAGACTCACACCTACATTTTGACAAACAAGTGAATAATATTTGCAAAGAAGTTCAAGGAAATCTCAACTGCTTTGGATTTATCAGGAAGTCTTAATCATTCAGTGCAGCCCAGCTTTATATGCATTCTATGATATTCTCACACCTATCATACTGCATCACTTCCAGTCACAAGCCTCACAGTCAACTAGAAAACACCACTATATATTATATAGTGATGTTTATATAATACTATTATATAGTATATAGTCAGACGATAAATACTATGCACTGTGATGGCATCATTGCCTCGTCTTGGAGAAACAATACATTCAGCTTTGAAAGTTTCAGAAGTTATGCTAACCTAAAACTTATTTTTAAAAGGCATGCTCTCTACTTCACTCATTTGTTTCATGACACCAGCTGTTGGGCAGAGTCAGTACATGGGCCTCAGTAAATGGTAAATGTTGCATTGCGATCACAAAACCTCATCAGCCTTCTTATCCATGTAAAAGGAACAAAACTGTGGAATTGTTTACGGAGTTGAAAATACAACACACATTTAATGTTTTTAATAGAGGTGTGAAATTAAAGGCTGAAACAGTAACAGTACAGTTCTCACCCCCAGTATTTCTGCACAGACTGTAGTGTTTCTACTACCTGTATTATATCTGTACCTTTATTGTATTTCTGTTTTAAATTTTAGAAAAACAAATCTAATTTAATCTAATGCCTGATGTGTCTGCACTGAGTGTATCTTAAAGAAATGTATCGTAATAAGAGAAAGTTAATTGTCTCTACTGTCCACCTCGGCTGCATTTATCCACTTTAGCAGCTCAGAACATCATCTCTGTTGGAGATCAAGTCAGTTCCTTACCTGGTCTTCAGAGTCTGTGGAGTACAGAGAGTATGCTGGCTCAGGGGGCCCTGCTGGTCCTGGATTAGGAGTCACTCTAACAGCACAAAGATTGAGAAGTGATTCTAGTGCCAACACAAATGTACAGTGAAAGTAGAAGAAGTGTATGGAAAGGCTGGTGAACTCACTTATTCTTGGCTGGCTGAACTCTGACACCTCCACTCAGCCTCCCAGATGTCACCACCTGCCATTCACCATCACAACACCACACAAACATTTAGACCGTCTGAAAATATTTATATTATCTGAAGCCCAAAATGCAGCCCTTTATCAAGTATAACTATAGGCTCTCTGTATAGGTATCAGTGCATAAGGACATGCAACTAGGTTGTTTCTGTTATCTGGTAACATTTCAGCTTAATAATTGTTGGGAAAATATCAATCTATTATCAATCTATCAGAATAGTGACATGTTAAACTTTTAGGAATACAGACTGGCCAAGTGCAGGGATTCAGAAGAAAATATTAAAGATTTATAAAATAGGAAAAAGAGAATGAAAAAAAATGTTTTAAGTATTCCTTAAATTGTATTAGAACCTCGCCTGTTAAGTCAATAATTTAACAGAGTGGATCATTTTTAGAAAAGATCTGGATCCATATTTAGCAAGTGAACCTTCTACAGATAAAAATAACTTTAATAACTAAGTCAGACATTTAAAAAAAAAAAGTTCTGACTGGAAAAAAGCATGGATAAAATCTCAGGTTGAACTTTAAGTTTGACAAGCAGAATAACGTTTTAAAGCAACTTTTAAAAAAAAAAGTAGGGGTGCCAGTTGAACCTCACTCGTTTGGACTGCTCAATTCTGTAGAAAAAACATGTTACTTCCTGAAAATGGTCTCAAAAGAAATGCAGTCTTTTTGTAAAGGTGAGAAAGTACATAGGCTACTGACAGGGTGGAAAATGAGTTCAAGGACACAGAAAACAAAGACAATGGTAACATCTAGCTAGCTATAGTTTGATCTGATTTAAAGATATGATTAGAGTCCGTTTTTAATCATTTCAGAAACAGTTATTGTGGAAGTTTATTAGGTAAGCAACTTATGGGGACAGAAAAGTATTTAAAGTCAAGATGTGCGACTTGATAAGTGCATTCAGCTGATATCCGTCTGTCTTTGACTGTTTTTCAAGTTCAATACTAAGAACTAGCTACGTCTCAATAAATCCTTAAAACCGTACCTTGCGTTTTACCGTTCTTTTCATGTCAACACAGCTTCAGTCAGCTGCCGTGCTATACAGTTGTCCAAAGCAGTGCCCGAACTCCACTTCTGATAGGGACTCCTCAGCGTCAGTTTTTGCACCAATAGTTTTCAAATATTTTGTCCATGAAATGTTTGTCCTACGTCTTCCGGTTGAAACTAACACGTAGACCAATCAACGTTATCCCGTCCTAAACGGCACGGAAAGGTCCGCCCACAGAGGGAGGAGTTCCGGGATCCGGAAGCATTTCTCGCGTCAGCGACGCAAAGGTCTAACGCTGGATGTACGGTATTATGCTAAATGTTGAAACAAAAACTAAATGTATAAATAAACATATAGGAAAGAATTCCAAAAACGCAAGATTTTACCTAAAGGAGATTGTTTTGGGGATTCATAACTAGATAATATAGATTGGCGCAAAGCATGGTTATACCCTTTTCAATTTTACATCTCAAACCAAATCAAATCTAAATTGATTGATATAAACATTAGACGGCGCCTTTTGTAATATTTAAACAAAGACCGTGCCATATTTAGTCATTGCCCCATATATTTTTATTTAGGTGGGAAAATGTGTTTACTCTGCAATTATTAACCTTTAAGACACAACTGCTAAATTTGAATGTAAAAATAAAGTTGTTATACGTTTCATTTAGTTGCCAAATTTCATATACATGGAGCAATATTTTCTAAGTCCTTTACCATTTTTTGTGTGGAATTCACTTTCTATTATTAACTCCTTAACTCTTACAAGAAACTAAAAAAATGAAAACACATTTTATTTTCTTCTAGTACTGTATTGTGATTTTTTTGTCTGCTTTTTTTCTTCACAATTTAGACACATTTATCATTAATATCTTTTCAAGCCAATTACGTATACCTTGTTCAATTTACAAAAAAAAGAACCAGAAAACCCAGTATGATGCATTATTAGAACCACAGCAGAACTCGCTGGTGCATAAACTCAAGTAATTTCCAGTCATAGCTTGGCCTTAAGCTTTTTGGACCACCTAAATGCCGTTATAAAATGCAATTTCATGTGCAATTCTCTATCATACTTCAATACTTTTCATCCAAGTCCATGATTCTTGGTCATTTCGCAAGTTACCCATTCGTACCTGCCAAGTGCCAATGCCCTGGTCTGGTGATAACGGGACTCAAGGGTACAAGGGTACTTTATCAGTGCCAAATATATGATCTTTTTTCTGCCTGGTATTTCTCTATTAATAGTCACTGCAACTTTACTTGAGGAGCAGGGAATTCATTCTAATACGTTTAAATGGAGACTGAACAGAATATATGATCAGGGATATGGTTTAGTTTCAGAATGGTTAACATGGAAAGACACAAATTGAGATACCAGAATCACATGCATCTACATGTCAACAACTAGTGAGTGTAGCTGTCATACATTCACCTCTGAAGGTCAGTTCATATGATCACAAGCGTTTGGAAATTCTCAAATTAGATGACTGTGGGCTTTGCTTTGAAGAATCATTTATTAGTGATCTTTATATTAAGGAAAAAACGTATTAAACAATACAAATGAATATGACATTCTTTTGTCACGTTCAAACTTTTGATCAGAATGTTTTTTAACCATGCTAAATGGCAAGTGATGCTTAAAAAAGTAAAAACCAAACAAACAAATTAAAAAAAACAAAACAAAAAAAACCCAACTTTGACGACATGACGGTCTTTATTGACTGATGAAAATGACAGATCTTAAACCCACTTTCCCACTTTAAGCATCCTGCTTTTTTAAACTTTTTCCCCCAAACAAAAGCACTGTGATAAAACTACAACATGCTGAACACCCAAAAAGAAAACAAACAAAAAACTCAAGTCACTGGTGTGGTGATGTACTTCATCTCTATTCCCATTCTTCGTCATCAGCTGCAGCCTGAGCAGCAGGCGGGCTCTGCACACTGTTCTCTTGGAACTGACCCTGTGGACACAGTGAGAAGAGAAAGCACAGAGGGCCCAGATGGAGTCAGTCAACCATTGTCATCACAGAGATCAAACACAAACAAGGACCACAGAAAAGCCACCATTACCTTTCTGGAGTCTGTGGAGCCAAAGTTCTTCATGGGTGCGCTGAATCCTGTAGGACCAGAACCGCTGAACGCACACTCCTCTAACCATGAGGGCACTTCCTGTTGTGCCTGTCAATCACATCACAGAACATTGAGTTCAGAGACCCTACAGTAAAACATAATGCTTGTAATGTAGATAACAGAATGATGGAATTTCAATTATTAGCGGGCCTGCAATGTCAATCAATTACAGTGATTATGTCAATGTCAATTTGAATGGAATGTGTCCATGTGTCACATGTGTTTACATCATCCCGATGTTATTGGTTAATTTCCTCATATTCAAACTCTCATAAAATCAATTTACCTTCAAAATAATAAAATCATAATATAAAATCAAACCTTTAGAGGTTAGCAGATACTTTCACTAATTTTTTGTTCAGTGACCCAGGTTATAAGCATGACAATTTTCAAGTCACTTTACTGCCAAAATTATTATTATTAAATAATTATAATTATTGATTTTCCCTGTAAAAAATATAAAGCTATACAAGGTCATGATCATTCTGATTGCTTATCTTTTTAGTATTCCACAATTTCATCATGTTTTTAAATCATAGTGTTTTACTTGATATTTTACTTAAACCGTTTCAGTTATTAAGCGTCTATTTTCGCTGCTACCATAACTCCTCAAATGGACACACAACAAACTTTTGACCACGGCTGGCTTGACCAGAACCTCTCAATCAATTGGCCCACTTGACTGCAGTGAAACCCTGGATTTTTGGATTAATCCGGAACAATCATATCCCAGAAACATATTGCAATCATGCTGAATATTTAGATTTTTTTTTTTTTTTAACTACAAACTAATTTTCAAAATATCAAATTTAATACATTTCAGTTTAATTAAAAAATGTTTTACTAAATTAAATAATTTGGCATTATTAGCAGAACCAGATTTATTCTTATGAGAAAATATTCTTAAGTCTCTGTTGATGGTAAAAGTTTTGGTTATTTTTTAGATTAATCAATACATAACAATGATTAGTAGCAGGCCTAATTATAAGTAATACGGAATGACAAAAATTAAGTAGGCCAATACGTGCAGACTGAGTATGAATATTCTAATTCTACAGCTCATTCTACTGCTCTTTGGTGAATTAATAGGCTCCGTGTGAAGGTGTTTATCAAGTCATTCTAATCCACATATGTGTGTCAAGTCCAAAGCTTACTTACCTTGGAAAGAATTGAGATCAGGGAACGAGCAAGTTGTCCATCAGCATCTGGGTCATAGAATGAAACTGCCCTCCCAGTGTTACCACAGCGACCTGTTCTTCCAATGCGATGGACATACTCATCAATGTTGTTGGGGAGGTCAAAGTTCACCACATGCTGCACATCTGGAATGTCAAGACCCCGGGCAGCTACAGAGGTTGCAACCAGGACTGGACATTTACCAGATCGGAAGTCTGCCAGAGCCTGCTCTCGCTCCCTCTGCTCCCGGTCACTGTCCACAACACAACTCATTACTGTGTGCACTCAACACAAGCAAAAATTGGCATTACTGTGCACATCACCTACCCATGAATGCTGGTGGTTGGGACCTTATCCTGGCACAAAAAAGTCGCAATAAAATCGGCTTGTCTCTTGGTCTCTACAAACACCATGGTGCGCTCCGTTCCTACAACCATGAATCATCAAGAAGATTTTTTTTTTTTTAAAACTCTGTTATTAAATCTTGCTCATTTGTTCTGGCAGCTGCAGATATTAAAAAACTCACCTGTGGTATTTAAGATGTCACGGAGCTTCTCCCTCTTTGAAAACTTGGTGACTTGGATAAATGTCTGCTCCACGTCACTACAGGCACCACCCACCACACCAACAGCCAGGAACAAATAGTCTGTCTTCAGGAAATCAGCTGCCATCCTGACAAATATACACTTAGATTCATATATGCAACAAGTTCACTTCAACAGTCTTCATGAATAGTAAAACGATGAGTCCATTATCATCACAACATGATGTGTTCATGCACTTCCCAATTACAAGCAATCTGCAATTAGTGGCAGGCTTTTTAGTAAGGGGTAGGATATGTTGTATGATATGTAGTAACTGAAGAATTCAGTGGTTAATGAAATATCATTTCTTGGGACTTTTTCATAATGAACAAACATCTGTATCCCAAAATGTTAGGGTATTCCAGTCCATTTTATTTGCATCACCTAACCTAACAACATTCTATTTCTTCTTCTGTTATTGCTCTTTTTCTAGATCTATTACATTTCTACCTTGCTCTATTATTTCTTCTTTTGCTGTTGGTCTTCTACTTCTTCCATTATTATTGTTTTTTTGTACTTCTTACATCAGTAATGTAGCCTACATACCTACAAACTGGATGTATGCAGCATCTGCACTAGGACCAACTACCTAATAGGTCTGAATTCAATTTGACTTTAAATAGCTGAGAATGAAACTTTTAGCCAAATATGTGATTCTATGTGCACACAAATGCCATGTAAACAGTAACTGCACTGTATCAAGGATGGAGATCCCAGAAAACTTTGCTTTTGTGCTACATGCCAACCAAATTTCAAACCAATCTGACTTGAAACAGCTGTCTTAATATGCCAGGTTTTAGCCCATAGTATGATAGTATGTAAACAGAATCTTCATGTAAGCATCAACTCAATTATAAAATCCTACCTACCAAGTTTCAAAACGATCTGACTGGAAATGGGAGATTTGATTTCCTGATTTCCTTTGATTTTAAATGTAAGGGAGACTGACCAACGGGCAAGCCTTCTCAGAGATGTGCGGATGCTGATGGATAAATGGGTGCAAACCTCTGAATGTCTTCAGGATAGGTGGCACTGAACATCAGAGTCTGACGGTTCTCCTTTGAAGGCATTCCTGGAGAACCCACCAGGCGACGCATGTCAGGCTCAAAACCCATATCCAACATTCGGTCAGCTTCATCCAGCACCAAGTACCGTATCTTTGTCAAACCAACCTGAAGCCCATAAACCATTTATTACACATTTAAGCCTTTATCTACAGATGACACATTGACACATTGGGGCTTTTGTGGATTTTTTTACCTTTCCTCTTCCAATCATATCCAACAGTCTCCCCGGTGTTCCACACAGTACATTGCATCCTCTAGAGAGATCTCTTATTTGATACCCAGTGCTGACTCCACCATAAACCACTACTGGACGCACAACAGTCCTACAAGTCAAAGGAAAGATTAGAGGCTAGGATAATGTGAATTTTAAGACATTTGTGAGATACATTTCAGGGATAAGTCCAATGATTTTCTATACTTTGGTTATCATCAACAAATCCTATGGTAAAACACCAGCAATGAATTGATCCTGCAATCAGTATATCTGTGTACCTGTAAAAACTGATTTAACTTAGACTTCTGTGATGTAGAGCTCTACTTTTTTTCTGAAGACAATTTAAAAACATCACTGAGCTACGTCGCACTGGGAGACATGTTTCTTCTTTACCAAGAACTTTTTACAATCTCTGAAGACAGCAGAAGCCACTCAGAGTTCACACACCTTAGCTGAGCACACCTCAGCTCCCCACTTAGGAATTCATGCTCTTTATTAGACTTTGGAGCCATTTTGTTGAAAACTAGAGCTCAATTCTGTCCTGTAAAGAAGAAACCTGTTACCAAGTGCAATAGCAACAGAAGGGGTGTAATGACTTCATGTCAAAAGTACAATTCATGTGTATATGTATTTACCCAAAGGCAAACTTTCTGGCTTCCAGGTAAATCTGGTTGATGAGCTCCCTGGTTGGGGCCACAATGATAGCTTCGGGCTCCTGCAACTCACTGAAGCTACTGGCTGCCACACCATCTGCCATTAGTTGCTGTAGGATAGGCAGCAGGAACGCAGCCTGGACGGAGAAAACATTTAAACTCAGTCCAGAAGAAACTTAAGTCAAGCGTCAGTGTCTCATCTCACCGTTTTTCCAGATCCAGTCTGGGCACAGGCCATGAGATCTCTGCCAGCAGAAACAATGGGGATGCCATGCTTCTGAACAGGGGTTGGCTTCACATAACCAGACTTGCTGACATTCTTCCTCAGCGATTCACACAATGCTGCCTCATCAAAAGTCTGAAAAAGATTTTTGTCACCGTCAGAGCAGACCTTGTTACTTACAGACATCATCATTATAGGGTAAAGTTAACGTTATGTTTTGAATCAAGTGGCAAGGGACTCGGCTCCAAAATGAAGCCAATGCAAAAGTAACATAAGATTGTAATACCGCTGACTGAAAATAAATTTTTTCCTGACAGACAGCTCCACTGTAGTTGTGGTTATTAGGTTCCACTAATAAGACTGCAAAATGATTTTGTTAAGTAAAGTTTGATTAAGTTCACCATTTCCCCGAGTCAGTAAGCGCTTAGCATTAGCTCACCTCTGACCCCTTGGGCTCCCTTAGTTTCTCCCCTTTTATCCAAATATGGTCATGTCCGGCTCCAAAAAGCAAATATAGCATCGGCCAAATTGCAAACTACTGGCTTCAAAACGGCCGTTCAGAAACCAATGGGTGATGTCACAGTTCCTCTGTCCACTAATATATACAGTCTATATGCAACTTTTTTTTCCCTCTGAAAACTTGTCAAAAATGTGCTTCCTGCAAAAATATTCTAGCCATCTCTATTGATGAACTTCACACCACCATAAAAAATAGTGTTTGTTGCACTTGTTACACCCAACAGTGACTCACCAGGTCCTGGAACACTTGAAGATTATTGCTGCAAGGTAAGAAGTTACATAACCTCGGACACATACATATTAAGGGATGTTAAATTAGTAGTTTGAGCCACAGAACCACTTTCAAGCTTATTTTCATTTTCCAACCTGGCAGCATGTGCTGAAAACCTGCCATTAAGGGAGTTATAAAACTGTTAGACTGTGTCAAGCAACTGTTTATCAACTTATCAATAAATTTACATTTTTTCAACATGTGTTTACCATTATAGCTTGTGGTGGGTTGGTCCCACCAACATCCACCATGATATCATCATACTTGTCAAAATTGATGCCAGACTCATAGTGTGCAAAGATGGAACCCTCATCATCAGGGAGGGTTGGAGGAATGTACGTGACTCTTGGCCCTGTACGAGAGGAAACAAACCATCTGTGCTTTAGTGGGGCAAGATTAACCATACATATACTAATATGGATTTTTAATGTACTTACTGTCACCATCACTTTCATCCTTCTTCGCTGAATTTTTTTCTTCTCCTGTATTTGATAAAGTTATCGATCACTTTAGTGACACATTTCAATTTCACAACATTAAGCCTATTTAGTTATTAAAAAAACAAAACAAAAAGAAACTACAACCTTGAGCAAATGTTTCTTCATCTTTACCACGGTATCCTGGAAGAGACAAGACAACTAATTATCATGAAAAATTACTTTTTGGCAAATTATTTCTTGATCACTCATCATTTACCTCCTCCAAAGCCTCCTCTGCCTCCCTGATCGCCACCTTTAACACATTACCAATTATTATATAGACCTGCTCCTTACGATTCCATCTTACGTAGTTTTGCTTTAACTGCAATTTGTTATCAGTGAAGTATTTAACCTATTATGATCTAAGGCACCCTTTAACATTCCAAAACTTCTCCATTGTTTGAAACCATTTCTTAAAACCTGAGTCTTTTCTTAAATAAGGGATTGTCAATAATCATGAGAACCTTTATTTTTCAGCCTCTAATGCACATAGACCAGGATCGGAAATTAGCACACACCACTCACCAAATGTAGGTAACTTTGTTTAATGGCAAGTGGATTTGCTTAAATCCAGCCAGAGTGGCATGTACATAAAAACAGCATATAGAAACCAATGATACAGTTGTAACAGAGTGATCTGTGACATTCCACAATGCAGACTGAAAAGTGAGTTTACTTATTTCACTATGAAGGCAGATACTGGTTACCTAGGCAGCCTGAGCCATTACCCTGGTTCCCGCTTGTGTCAATGCAGGTGTCAGTGTATGTACAACTTCAATGAGAAGATGAAGGAGAACTATTACTGTCTTGACAAAGAGAGAAAAAGCAGTGAAGTAACAGTAGTCTGATGTCTCCATTAAAATGAAGCTGATGTGCTGCCTGTTCATGTGTCTGTATGCGTTTTGCTTACTGTCCAGAAACTTCCAGGATGGTTTTCTGAGAGTTTGTGTCTAATGTTGTTGCAAGCCATCTTTTAAATAAAACAAAGCAGTAGTGCAATGACTACATCACAGTTTGTTCTATGTATGCCCCCCCTTATGTTAATAGTGGGTCACCATGCAGGTCATAATCTGATTCTGAATGATTAATCATTGTCATTTTCATCCAGGTAAAAGCCTTTAGACACCAAGTCAGAATTTTTTGTACATTAAAAAAAGAAACATGACCTCATTATGTGTTGTCACTTTTACACACCGACGCCAAATCTTTCAAAAAGTTTTCAGAAGAGGTTAGATTTTCTGCATTACTTCACATCCGAGTTGTTAGACCAATTTAGAGCATAAGGCTCAGTGTGCAGGGTTTGTGTGCATAATGATTTTTATCAGATCTTAGATTAAAAACAGATACAAAAATTCACACTTGGTGTGTAAAGGCCTTAACTCTGCATCAATGTCGCTCAACTTGCTCAGGTAGTCACCATTTTTTAAAAGACTTTCTAGCACACTAATAGCACTTAACAAACGAAATGAAATACATTTCCCACAATGCATATTGCAAATGTCACACCTGTGCTTAAAAGTAAAAATATGTGTATGTTGTTTCCAGTCATAATGGGTTAACAAACCAACAAAATGGAGGCAATTTTTTCCAGTCAGTTAAAATTGCATTTGATTGCAAAATACCTGGACGGAAACCTCCTCTGCCCTTTCCTCCTCGGCTTCCTCCTCTAAGCCCTGTTCAGAGAATATACTGTCAAGTTACAAAAATCCTCACATGGCACAGTTATTGCATTGTGGAAAGGAAAACGGCAGCTTTAAACAGTCAATCACCAACACTCAACAGTGCCTACCATTTTCACACACTCCGGTATCTTCTGAAAAAAATCAAGACAGATTTTGGTTAACTGCAGTCTAAACACACTGGATTAATGCCTAAGCATATGAACATAAAGTATTACCATCGAATTCACTCTGATCCATTCGGCCAGATCCACGACCACGCCCTAATTAAATAAATATAAGTTTATAAGTGTAAATATGTTTACGTGATGTTTCTTCTGTTAAGCCACACTTGTTCTTTTTCTACACTCTTACTGTGAACATCAGACAAATGATATAAAGAATAGCAAGTCTCAATGGCCTAGCCCTCAGAAAATTGTGATTTAGATTATGGATTGTGATTCTATCTTAAAAGATCGTCATGATCTTTTGGCAAGATTAATCAACCCTACCTGTAGCTGCTAATGCTTAGGTGTCTATATGTATGATAAACAAAAATACATAGTTCAGGTATTTGTATGACCAACATTTTTGTATGTGTATGAATATATTCAAATGTATAGATTTCATCAAAACCCTTAATGGTCTGAAAACCCCAATTATTTATGTCCATGACATTTCAAGTTTTTTCATAATAGTACAAACCCTGAAACCTAATTTGAACCTCTTTTTCACCACTGTATTAAGCCTTTTGCACTGTAGGCAGTGTCAAAACTGAATTAAAGCAGTATGTTTTTCTGCATGGGCATTACAGTCCCAAGTCTCACCTCGGCCTCCTCTCCCTCTAAAACCACCTCTTTCACCCCCTGTATTGTTCCAGTTGCCTCCATCTGTATAGAAAGAGCCAATGAGAGAATCAGTGGCATCAAGGACTCCATATAAAAAGGCATAAAGCCATCACTATGAAAAAGTGAATTTTGTAGTTACTGGAGCGGCCATATTACTCCTGTTATGGATTTTACAATTTGTTACTAAAGCTGCCACATCACTTTTAATCACTTCAATTATTTGATGATCATGATATTTAACTTAATACTTGATCAGAATGAGAATGCTTTGAAGACAATCAATCTGATGAACTCCTACCTCAAAAAGACTAATCACCTTTACAGAATACATTGTATACTATATGTTTCCTTACAAGTGTCACCATTAACATAGCTCATGCTAGACTATCAGGCTGACAACTTTTTTTGGACAGCAATCACCATTAACAGCATTAACATTAACAGAGGACTGAATGTTAAATGGAAATACAAATATAATATATTATAAACATCTGAAAATATTTTCTTAAGTTACAAAGCATAAATACAAAAACTCAGAATAAAAAGTCTCAGTTTTCAGCTCTGCTCTTAAAAACTCAAATTCATAACAAAAGGGTGTTAAAGTAATATTTCTATTGGATAAAAATCAAATCAGAAAGAGTATCTCATAAATGCCACCAAAGTCAGGCGCTAAAGACGTTCTTCCAAAATAGCACATTTTAGGTCATTTATCAGACTCAAAAATACAAATATTTGCTGCAGAGGTGTGTTATTGTCCTACTAGTTTGAGCACTTCACTGTCCATGGGACAAAATAAGAACCAGAAGACGTCTCCTCCAGCTGCTCACTGTTTATTTACATTTTATAGACATTTGTAACTATTATGAACCTAACTTTCCTGTAACCTAGCCACTTATCTCAAACTAGAGGAGGTAGCTATAGGAAACAAGAATTCAGCAAGATGAGGTTAAAACACAGCTTCAGCAGAAGCTGATGGCCATTTGTTTTGGCTGCAGGAGTAAGTGTTTCCAGCCAATTAAAAAAAATAAAATAAAAAATGCACCTCTTGTCCATCACCAAAAGTTTAGGAACTTGTATTAGTGTAAGGTGTAAGGTTTCCTCATGAAATGCCACGTATATCTTTAAGTTTAGTCACAGCTGTTCTTGTGAAGGTGACAACGGAGGATGAAGGGACCTTTTTTGCAGGTGACACATGATTGACTCAATAAAACACAGGGTTTCCAATTAATGAAATAGACTATGGTGTCCTGTGGTGTAAAATGTAGTCATTTTGCATTTTTGGTTAATATACAGTGCTGCAAACTAATCAAATGTCTTCTTTTCAGTTAATTTTAATTCAATTAAAACATTTAATAAAAAAACATTATAAAGTTTAACTGAAATCTGAAAATTTAAAAGATGGACCACCAGATCACTTATTAGAGGGTCCAAATAGAACAGATGAGACCAGAACCGGTCCTGTAAAACCTTATTGACTTACTACTTTTAGAGAGAAGTTCAATGTAAGTCTATGGGAACCAACCCCAGCAGCAGTCAGGGGTATTGCAACTTTAAGATACTTCTGCACTGGCTTCATTTTGAAGCTGAGGTCCTTGCCCCTTGGTATAGGCAAACTTTATGACCTTCACTTATATTAGCAACAAGTCGGTTAAACATCACAGAGTATTTAATACCTGCAGCTAGCGTTAGCTAATGAGCGCCTGAGGACTTTGAGAGAGAATCATTCATGTTTAGTTTGCTAATTAAGATACATAGCCACTCCGCCAGTGCATCGGGGTGTGACAGAAATACACAGCGTTCAAAGCTTGCAATAAAACAGTGTTTTACATGAAAGACATACATCAGAGTTTTGTTGAGAGCTGCACAAAATTTGATGAAGACTCCCACCTCATAATTTTATATGCAGGAAAAAAATATCTCTAAAAATAGGAAGAATGAATTGAAGATTTGAAACTCTATATATGGGCAACATTACTCAACCAAGCACCCAGAGGCCATCAGTCGTGTTACATTTTAAGATACTTCCATCCATCCATCATCTGCCACTTATCTGGGGCCGGGTCGCGGGGGCAGCAGTCTAAGCAGGGAAGCCCAAGCTTACCTCTCCCCAGACACCTCCTCCAGCTCTTCCGGTGGGACCCCGAGGCGTTCCCAGACCAGCCGAGAGACATAGTCCCTCCAGCATGTCCTGGGTCTGCCCCGAGGCCTCCTCCCGGTGGGGCATGCCTGGAACACCTCCCG
>JAPQRN010001919.1:0-10817 GCA_037367275.1 Coranthus polyacanthus | reverse complement strand
CAGAGTGAATAAAGAGGCCACTCTGCATCGCCCTGAGGAGACGAGGCCTGAACGTCCGGAAAACACACGCTAACGGCACACCTACAAACCATGTACTGGACACAGGGATGTTTCCACATTCCCTCACGTCTGTCCGTTCACTGAAGGAGGCTCGAACAGCTCGTTACTTTGGTGATGAACTGACGGAGACTCTGGTACCAGGATCACAATAAATCACCACAAACAAACCAAGGAAAGCACACGATCCAGGCTCAGAATGAGCATGATTTGCTTCCGTAAACTCTGGATAAACTCTGGATCATTTTAATACATGATTTACACATGAAAATAGAAAAAGAGTTATGTCTGGTAGCGTTAAAGGAGCTGGACGAAACAGCCAAAAATGTCTCGATTTTATTCCGTTTTAAGGATGATTCTAATCGATTTCAACATGAACTCAAGACAAAATATCACGTTTTTCCTCTTGGTTTTCAAACGGCTTTGATTCTAGGATTTTGTGGATGATAGTTGTTGAGTCTGGAGGTCCAGTTTTCAATAAGATATGTAACTCAGCATCAATTTGGATGATGTTTATTATCATATGTGTACAACGTATGGAAACCAATCCAAAATATCCAGAAAGCTTGTGAACTGTGGACTGACTGCAGCTACTAGATCTGACAAGTCAGTTCAGTAAGTTGATGAATTTGGCTTATCAACAACAATAACAACAGCTGCACTTGGAAGAACATGTCCAATATTTGTTAAAAAATAATTAATTTTCAATAAAAAATAAAGCATCACTGGTTGGTAACAACTGGAGTTTGTGATTTAGGCTTTTTCCATGATTTTCACTTCGCAAAAACGAATTCCTGCAGTTTGAGATAAAACTGGGTGGTTTTTCAAAGACTGTGATGGGATTCAATCACTACTACTAAATAAAGTACAGAGTGAAAACTCGACCAAATAAAGAAGAAACGTTGAAGCTGCGCGTTTGACTTTACGCTGATTGTTTCGTTCCTTTAAGGTTTTGATCCTGTTTTTGTTGGTTGTGTCTGAATGTTGTCGTTTACTTCCCATCAGGTGAACAGATGACACCTGAGAATCTGTCATTTGGTTCATTAACACTGGTCCATTTACAGAGATGTTATTGTCGTTCACATCTCCAGCCCTGATACCCGGAACCAGAACTACAGCTTCACCTAGTTTATGTTCATTTTGTTTATATTTAGTTCATATTTAGTTCATCTTTCGTTTGTTTTATTGGTTATTCAGTTCATATTTTGCTCGTTTTGTTCGTTTATTCAGTTCATACTTGGCTCGTTTTTCACAGATTTGCTTGACTGGGATCAGCTCAGTCTAATCATTTTAAATCTTCTTTTTTCCAGTTTAAACCAGGTAACACGTTTCAGAATCTTCATTCTCGTCATACTAAAGAGGTACGCATATATTCACACAGAGACATTTAAATCAAAGAGTAAAACAAGGCAGAAACGGGACAAAGTCCGGTTCAAACTGAAGCCGCGGCCGCTTTAAACGGTCCGTTCGGTTCGACTGTAAACAAACAGATAAACTCACCGCTCACTCCCAGAACCAGAACCACACAGGCGGTTAGAAGTTGAACCCACAGTTGGATCCGGGTTTGCTGCTTCATGTCGTCCGGTTGTGTCCGTTAACGGCCCGGTTTAAACCACTTTTCTTGAGGAAAACGCGGAGAAGCGGTGTCTCTTCGGCTGAACTCGGCTCTGCTCCGAGTCCTCTGGCTCCGCTCGGCGAGTCCGCGGCGCGAGAAGGCGGGCTTAGAGAAGGAGCACGTGCGCCGCCGCCCTCAGCCAATCACAGCCCGAGCTTTGATTGTAACCACGCCCCTCCCCCCTGCAGCCCAGAAAAAAGTAGACACAAGTTACAGTAAATCACCATGGAAACAAATGACGCTGTGATGGCGATTAAAAAACTAAGAAAAAACAAAGGAACTGGATGTGGCTCTGCAGGGACTTTAATCCTCAAACACAAAGTTGAAGGGAATAAATGATCAAAACGGACATTTTACATTTACTTCAGATAACCAGATATTTTTACTGGGTAATGTTTATGCATACAATGGTGACAAAGAAAATGAGGAGCTGATACAGGTTTGAATGTGCAAATAGAGGTTAGAATTAACCAGTTTCATCCTGGGTGGTGATTTTAATATGACCATAAACCAGGGGTCTCAAACTCAACTTACCTGGATTCTGCTGGAGGTAGAGTCTGGGTGAGGCTGGGTGAAGCTGGGCCGCATCAAGACTTCCATAAAAACAGGGTTTCAAGTATACTAATCCAATCTTCTCAATCTTTATTAATAACAGTTCAGAACATGAACAGTTCTTCAGACACACACATATCTGTCCTTTTTCCTTTTCTTTATTTCCCTGGTAATAATAATCTATAACTTCTTCTTCATAATATTCAGGTTCTAACCACCATTTGGCTTTTGTTCTTCCCATCCATCTTATGCTATTTGCTATCTATGTAATTGTTTTCCTTTTCCTGTTGCATCACTCTTCTTTTGTTATTACGTCACTGATTACTCTTCTTGAGTCCTCCCACTTCCTAAGTCCTCTGAACCTTGCACTGGGTGACAGGATATATTTTCCTTCCATTTGGTGTCACTCTGGAATCGCATTTCAACCAAGTGACTGACTTTGCTAATTTGCATTGGCTAACTTGTCAACAAACACCACGGGAAGCTGTCACGAGCCTGAGCTATGGAAGCCCATAAGTGACAAAAAATATAAAACGCCCAGGGCAACAAGTCGCACAACGACTCAGCAAAAAGGTGCATTTGAGAAAAATGCACGAGTCGCAAAACACTAAACGTATGTCAAGTAGGGGGCCACAAAATATGGTCCCGCAGCCACAATTGGCCCCTGGGCCACGAGTTTGAGATCCCTGCAAATAAATGATGAGGTTGATTAATGAGAGGATTAATGCATGTATGAGGATAAATAATCCTAACTGTAAAGAATATACTTGGAGAAACAAAACTGGGTTAATGCAATAAAGAACAGAGTTTTGGTTGGTTTCAGGTTCACTTTCATTCTTAGTCTTAGTCTGGTTATTACCCAGAACATTTCTGATTACAAAGTTCATCAAGTGTCTTGCACAGACGTTATCCAGTTAACATGTTTCTGGCTAAATTTCATGTAAATGTGGAGCATCGTTGTTCTTTCTGTCATCAAGCAGAGGAGAATATTACTCATCTTTTTTGGCATTGTTAATATACTCAGATTTTGTCAGGATATTAATCTTCACTTAAATAAGAAATTGGAAAATCCTTTCAAGATCCAACCTGAACACGTGTTGTTTGGCTATTTAATGATAATTTACCGTATTCTATCAGATATATTATTAATCTTATACATTCCAGCAAATTCTCCAACCAAAAACCAACCTCTCTTACTTAAAGTCTTTAAAATTTTGCCCTAATCCTAAAGCTGTAAAATCCAGAGAACTTTGTGGTGTCTTAAATGCATAATGTGCGTCTTTGTTCCTTTTTGCCTTTCTTGTATTTGATTTTAATCATTATTTATATGTATAGTTATTTTGTTGTTGTTTTGGTTGTTTTTTCATGTGTATTTCTTTTTCTTTTTTTTTGCTGCTTACCCCGATCATAATTTGTAGGTTCCTTTCCAAGTTTGTATTGCATTGTATATACATTGCTACTAAAAAAGTAAATAAAAAAAAAAAAAGAATTATAAAAAATAATAAAACAACAACAAAAGCTTTTTTAAATTTTTTAAAAAGATAAAAATATTAGTAAAAGAAAAAAATTACATGAGAATTATATGTTATGTAAAATAACACATGTAATTGTCATTAAAGGGAAAAATGGTATAATTTATTTTGAACGTAACAATAATCTATTCATACTATTAACATATTTTTCATTTTATTAGGAAAATGTCATATTTAGTAAGTTAAATTTGTTAAAACAACCTCATGTTTTAAATAATTGTATTTATTTATTTTATTTATTTTTTAACTGAAATATAATGTTATTTTGAGTTTTGTAAATTTATCACAAATAAGTAACACATGTTCACACTTAACTTTGAAATGTCTGACAGTTTGTCACCAGTTAGTTCATTGGGTGGTAGGTGTGTTTGTTTGTATGTTTGTTCATTTGTTGTTTTCTTCAGGAAAAGGTCAAAGGGGAGGATACGTATGACTGACAAGACACAATCACACAGTGGAAGTTGCGTCTCCATCATCGTTTCTAAAAGTCTCTGTTGTTGTCCACATTACAACTCAACCCCAGAGTCAACAGAGTTTATAGTCTCAGTTTTCAGGAGGTTGAAATGCAGAGTAGTGTGACTCAAAAAAAAAACGTATTAGTGTGTACGTAGCCGGGGTCTAATCTGGATCATTATAATCATTAAAATAGGGGATATTAATGTTGCATAACGTATTCTGACATAATTCAAACAGTTCATACATGACCAGGATTTATGAGAATGACATAAAACAAAAGTAAAATAAAATTAATTTCAAAAAGTACAAATGAAGAATTATATATTGTGTTGTAATGGAATCACCATCAAAATGTCCAGAAAAAGCTTCATCCTATTATATGTATAATACAGTACATTTGACACAAATCAAAAAACAAAACAAAATATTTTCTTGAGCTTGTGTTTTTCTTTTCTGCAGCGGATTAAAATGTCATCTGAGTTAGTTTCCTGTTTAAATTGGTCTGTCTTCAACCCATACTGGATTAAATGGTGTTTGAAATGAATTCTGGGTAAATTCCCCTGATGTTTCCGTGCATGAGCTCGTCCTGTGAAATGCAGATTGAGGTCGTTGTCGTCATTGTTTCTCATTGCGCGGGTTCACGTGTGGGCGTTTCTTGAGCTGAGATGCAGCAGTCGGTCAGAGCTGATTTCTGTGAGTGGGTGAAGAAAAGAACTGCTTTAATGAGTGTGAAACTCCCACTGTTTAATCTGCAGCGTTTCACCTCCTGCATGGATGAATATGATTAAACTGTCATTTAACAGCAGAATAAATTCAGATGGAGTCTGTTTGCATCGCCGTTGGGTGTTTGGATCTGAATCAGTATATGGTACGGATTCTACTCTGTTTCCTGGTGTGTTTGTGGTTTTAGATTTCGGTTTTGGTGTTTATAGACCAAGCTTCATACAAAAGACAACTCAGCTGGATATTATTGTAAGGTATTTCATTAAGTTACGTCTTGGTGAAAGGCTCAGAGTGTAGTCTAGAGCTTTTATAGTGAAGGGTTGCAATTGTCGATCTAAGAAGGTCGTAAAAAGTTGTCCTCCTGGTTCAGACTTCGCTGCCTCCGTATAACCCTCATAAGTACAGGTGAAATAGAAAACCCTCAGTTATATTATCTTGTCTATTTTTGTTTATATGGTTATTTTGGTTTTATTGTGCAGAAGTCAATTTCTGCTGCTGTGATGAAAACAGATCCTCTAAACCAAAGAAATTTGTATCTGAAAAATAACGAGACATTAAGTTTCTCATTATTTTGAGATACTAAGTCATTGCTTTGGGTCCAGGTCTCAGTTCAGCAGACCAGATCTCTTTCTACCTCCTCCACCAGGTGGACACTGAGGCATTCCCAGACCAGTCCAGAGATATAATCCCGCCAGCATGTCCTGTGTCTGCTCCGGGGTCTCCCCCTCACCAGGGAGGTGTCCAGGAGGCATCCAGACCAGATGAACCACCTTAACTGACTCCTCTGGATGTGGAGGAGCAACAGCTCTACTCTGATCCTCCTGATGATCCAACTCCTGACCCTATCTCTAAGGCAGAGTCCAGACACACTGCAGGGGAAACTCAGTTCCACCTCATTTATCTGTGACCTCATTTTTTCGGTCTCTACCCACAGCTCATGACTATAGATGAAGGTAGGAATGTAGATTGACTGGAAAATATAGAGATTCTCCTTTTGGCTCAGCTCCCTCTTCAGCACAACAGACCAGTACAATATGATCCACCTGTTCACCTCCAACTCCATCCTTCCTCCACTTATGAACAAGACCCAGAGATACTTAAACTCCTCCACCTGATGCAATAACTCATCCCCAACCCAGAGCAGAACTCCACCCTTTACCGACTGAGAACCATGGCCTCAGACCTGGAGGTGCATCCCAGACGCTTCACCCTCTGTTGTGTGCAGACTGCCTCAGTGTAAGCTGGAGAAGGACCCAGATGCAGATTCAAGTCGAGGTGAGTAAGACATGGGTAAGGGGCAGGATGAGCAGGAACAAGAGAATGATGTTGATATGATGATGAGGAGTGAAGGGAAGGTGAGTGTTGATCACTGTTAACAGGTGAGTAGGGGGCGGGGACTAAGATTGGAGGGAAAACTGCAGGTGAGAGGAAGCAACTACTGAGGGAGAGATGGGCAGAGAAATGGAGGGGAAAACGCAAAGACAGGAAAAAAATAGAACACACACCATGACAACAGCATGATGAAGTCGTCAGGACCACATCATCTGTAAACAACAAAGATGTGATCCTGAACCAAACCACAAACAGTCCACCACTTGAGTCCAACCCACCGGGAACCAGTCTGACTTACTGCCATGACGACCCATGGCTCCGGGTATACAGGGACTGAATGGCCTATAGCAGCAGTACCCCATACTCCTAAAGACCCCCCACAAGATACCATGAGGGACACGGTCCAGTGCCTTCACATGTGGACTGGTTGGACAAACTCCCATGAACCCTCCAGGACCTGCCGAGGGTAAAGAGCTTGTCCAGTGGTCCCCCAGTGGTTTCCAGAGTCTACCTTTTTTGTGGATGACGTGTGGCTGGGATTGAGGTCCTCCATCCACACTGAGTCACCTGATGGTTGACCAGAACCTCTTCAAGGCCATCTTGATCTTTTCTTGTCTAATTGTGTTTTTATTGTTATTTTTGGTTTGATTTCTATCAGTGTGTTGTAAAAAAAAATATCTTGTAAATCAAAACATTGACCGTCATTATATTTGACTTAAGGATATAAGTGTCAGACATGATCTTCCAGATCTTCCGACATAATCTGTCGGTGTTCATCTGTCTGTTAATTTGTCTTTTTATTCACTCTTATTCATGTCTTTTCATCTTTTTCTTTCCTAATTACTATGATGCACATGTTTTCTTTTGATTGGCCTGTAGTCCTGTATAAATCTCTTCTTATAGTGCGCTATAAATAACGTGTTACTTCCTATTCTGTGTGTTTTTCACGTTTCCCTCCTGAGGTTTTTCAGTCCGTGTTAAATGTTCTCACATGAACCTCAGTGTGATTGACAGTAAAATGTACTGCCTGTATCCTGGTAACAGGACGGAGGTATTAAACTGAGATTAAAGTCGTCGATGCTGCTCCAGAGCTTTGATGCTCTGTTCCCATGATGCTCAGCTGTCTTTGTCTTTTCATGTGTGTTTAGATCAAATCCAGCTCAGTGATGGTTCGTTGTGTGAAGTCTACATCTCCTCCTCCAATCACATGATAAGCAAAATCTGCCTCAGATGACCTTCACATCAAAGAAAATCCACACTCATTATTCTGAGCTGAGAGTACAGTATGAGATTTGAAACAGTCCAGGATCATACTGTGTAAGGAAGTGAAATTAAATAAAACAGAGAACATGTGTGAGAAATGTTTGTTTTCCCTAGAATTCCTTAAAAATGAAACTGAATAATCTTCTCTGGCATCTCAGGTGTTTTCCATGAAAACTTTTCTGAAATCTACAGATGAAATAGAAAGAGACATGAACCTGATATTGTTTCATGTCTCTGTTGAAAAGTGAAGCCTCAACATGTCTATATTACCAAATCGTTTCTGCCATAAATCTGAAATAACATCTTTAAGGTGATTAAACTTCTAAAGGGGGCAGGTGTGTAGTTGTCTTTTAAGTTTCCAGTGTTTTACCAAACCATAGACTGTACAGAACTAGTGGGCAGAGGAGCCATCATGTCGCCCACTAGTTTCTGTCGTTTTGAAGTCAGTAGTTTGTGTTTTGGTCATTGCCATCTTGGCTTTTTGGAGCCAGAAGTGACCATATTTGGACAAAAGGGGTCATGGATGAGCTAATGCTAAACGCTAACTTACTGACTCAAAACTAAACTAAACAAAACTAAAACTGTAAACTTCATCAAACACTGTGTAACAATGTAATTTTACGTCTTGATAGTGTAACTTATTAAACAGTCTAGATATTTGTCAGGAAATAATGTGTTTTATTAAATAAATGTCAGCTCTGAAAGTCTGACTCGGCAGCAGTGAGCTGTCAATCACACCTGTCAATCACACCTGTCAATCAAAGGCCGACACAGTAGACATCAAAGCTTCTATTCACCGAGACCTGATTAATGGACAAAACATTTACAAATTTATATGAAGAAACTGTCAAATCACTGACGTGACAACAGCTGTTTTTGCAGATTTCGCTCACAGTTTGACAACTTTAGGTTTATTTAAAACTCAACAGACTGAAAGAAAAATCAGTTTTATGTTGAGAATATCAGGCGTCACATGACCTGCCAAAGGTCAGTTCTACCTGATGATCATTAATGAGACTAAATCTGTTTCATCCTAATCCTCCTTGAGACATAATCCTCAATTAAAGGCCTGAACCTCTCAGTGTGAATTCATCAACAGATCAGTCACATGGTTATAGATGTGATATGTCATAGTGTTTTCACTTCTGTTTCAACACAAACACCAGATGAATCTAATCTGTGTAAATATAGATGTTTGTGCAGCAGAGTTTCTCTTCAGTCTGATATAAACCACATGAATCTTCAGTTTAACGTGATGTTTACTAAATCACCTGAACATTTTCAACTGGATTATCTGGTTTATTTACCTTTAGACTGTGATCATATTCTCATACTTTTGTGTTAAATGTCTTTTAGATAATAGTTTAAACCAATATAAATATGGTTTAAAGTTTTGTATGTGTTTTATGTGATGATGAAACTGGAGAAACTGACACATTTACATAAAGTTTTATTAATGTGCACTTGATGATGCAAATGATAGATTAAAACAAAAAGTAAAATAAATAAATCTATAGAAACTATCATGAATGTCATTTTTCCTCTGAGTCACCACAGAAAAAAGCTCAGTGGATGTTTGGGAAAATACATTTTTCATTCAAACTGTCAAATGGTTAAAAAAAAAGAACCATATTCAAAATCAATAATGTGTTAATGATGTGTATTTATACACAGTGAGTTATGGAATAATGTTTCATTTTATTCATTAAAAAACAGTTAAATTTTAAGACATTTTGCCGCAAACGTGGACACTGAGCCATAAAACAGTGAGAAATTATGATCTGTTTGGAAAGGTTTGAAATGATTCATGATCATTTGTGAATTAACAGCAAGATAGAAGCAGTTCCAGTTATTTAGTAAATGTCGCCTCCTGGTGGTTTAAACACGAATCACAAAAACACTGAAGTGACATAAATGATGAAATAAGTTTGAGTAAATGAATGAGATCCGCTTTAAACACGTGTTTCCTGGTGTTTTTAGTGTCTGTGCGTTCATATGTTTGGTGTAAACGTACAGTTTAATGTGTCAAGTGTAAATGATATGTTTTCATATGAATTCTCTGTGTTTTATTAAGAGTTTTATTGTCTGTCCACATGGAAGCTGCGCCGTGTTTGTTTGTTTTCCTGTAAATGAGGTTAGTGTCGGTTCAGCAGAAGGAGGAAGTAAACTACACCGCTGTTTGTCATGCTACCTTCAGGACCATCGGAGAAACTGAGATGAGTGACGTGAGCGACGCGTTTAAACCGCGGAAGTTCAGTAAATAACACGTAGAGACCCGTTTCGATGACAGTAAAGAGTTAACGGCGTCAAATCAGAGACTGAAACATGTGACTTGACTCCAGTCTGTTTTTAAGGCCGTAGTGGTCTGATGTCGAAGTGTCCCTGAACGCCTCCTGAGCTCCAGCGGCTCCGTCTGTCTGTCCGTAAACAGCCGGAGCTCGAGTCCGGGTGGATCCGAGCGGAACCAGACCAGAAGCCGGATCTGGACTCGGACAGACGCCATGTCAGGACCAGGACCTGAATCTGGGGGTTTATTTCAGGTCCGTGTTGTCTTTGTCACAGTCGGAGAATTCAGCTTCAGAAAGAGTTTCACCTGAACAGAGAAAGGAAACAGCTGGATGCTTTAACTCAGAGTCTGTCCTGGCCCGTCGCGGTCTCTGTGGGCTTTAGATTCAAATTCACGTATATACTCGGTTTTTTATGTGTTTTAAATCTTTGGGTGGACGTTTCTCTCTCATTTCGGGACACATTTGTATAAAAGTTAACTCAAACTGGGTCAAACTTGTGTTTTTCAGCTGTGAGGGGATTCAACAAACCGTGGCTTCAGAAAAGAGGAAGGTGAGTCAGAGACATTACATTAACTAAAGACAAACAACACACAAAAGTTCACTCTATTTTTCAATCATCTGCTGAAAAAAGCTGATTTTTACAGATTTTATTCAGAAAAATATAAGAAATTCAGTAAAATGAGGCATGTCTTTGTTCAATGTAATAATAACATTTGATATCGATTAATTAACTTTAATCAATAAACCAGTAACAAGACGCTTCATGAGAATAAAATACAATATAATGTAAAAAAAACAAACAAAAATAAAATTATTTAGTTATACGTGAGGAATAATGGACCAGATCTTAGCAGTACACTGGACCAATGAGTTTTTCTTCTATTTTATATCAATATTCTAAGAACAAGTAAAATAGATTCCATGTCATGTGACAATGACTGAGAACTAGACTGAACTTTTCTCACAACTAGATTAGATTAGATTAGATTAGATTAGATT
>JAPQRN010001918.1:0-10820 GCA_037367275.1 Coranthus polyacanthus | reverse complement strand
GTGGGCACAGGTGAGTGTAATCAGTTGGTGAGGTGAGTGTGGCAGGTGGAATGAAGCAAAAGGCAGGGCCAAAGAAAAACACTGATCAGGTGAGGGAGAGCAGGGTCGTGACACCTACAACATTCATCTGACAGAAATCATGAAATACAATGGTAAATTTAACTAAATAACAGATAGATGAGTCAGCTGTTACATGTCATATTTAACTGACAATTATTTAAAATGATGGCTCTGAGGCAAGGATGTCTCATTTTGTTAAATGTCTGTTGCTTCGGCTCACATTGACTCCTCAGCTCACATCTCTGATGGGAGGGACTAAGACTCGAGGTGAGGAGCTATGACTTGAGAATTGAGAAGAGGGCATAGTCAGCACAGGTATACATTTTAACATTAGCTTACAATACAAAAACACCCAAGACTCTGGAAACCACCAGCACTGCACCCAGCAGCAGTTTTCACTAGAAATGTTCTACTTATTTATTTTTGAGCTTTACTTTGGGCAGTGGTAGCTAGTTACTTACAACCACAAGGTATGTGGCTAAATAAAATGCAGTCAGAATTTAGCTAAAGTTTCTTTTTAACTAGGAAATATCTAAAGTGAACAAGGCTGAAGAAAACAAATTGACTTCATAATTTCTTGCAGTTAATTCAGTCCTCACAAAAGTTGGAAGAAAAAATGTCAATTATTCTCTTAGGAATTCAAATTCTGAAATGCATGGATTCAGAAAACTCTCCAACTGTTGTTTTCTAACACAGCCCCATGTTCAAGAGGAGTCCAGATATAACTAAAGCCTGGGGCACAAAGACGGAGCAGCTGCTAAGGATAGATGACCATGACTTTACAATGCGACCAGGATTTGGAGGTAAGGGAATCTGTGAGCAGTGTCAGTCACCAGTTGTGCAGACAGCCAGTGTTTGAGCTTTCGTGTAGCCTGTGATCATTTTGCAAAGACGCTTAAGTTTAAATTGTGGGCAGACAAGTCATTAACGGCAGCAAGTGTTCTTGTTGACTCCACTAAACCCCAGCCCACACCACCTAGTCTATATGCTCAACAAAATGTGGCAGTCACGTACGTCCATCACAGGCTTGAAAAGATGACATAACACTGTAGGATTATGTCTGAGCCTTGCTGCTGTGGGCCAATGATTAATTACCAAGCAGCTAGAGTCTGTAGCTTTAGGTTTTGACAACTCACATCTTAATCTGTCACATTAGTGGCCCAGTGCTTGAATCTGTGTGCTTTTTAAATGTGATCACATCTTCAATTTCAAGTTGCAAGTTGTTGACCCTTGGTAACGTCCTATGCAAGCTCCTCCATTCTAAGTTTGTATAACATCAATCTGTGTGTAAATGTGCTGAAAGAACATGATGTGATATGAAACATAACTTAACACCAAACGTAGCTTGCTTTTAGCTCTTTTAGCGCATTACTTTGGTTCTAAAGTAGGACATGCACTACATTTTTTTCACATAGTTTATGGCATATGGTAGCCAAAAGCACAACTTTAATGGGCTGTTCATGTGTCCACTCTCCTACATACAATGTAGCTCCTGAGACTCAAGTTCTATGTCTTACCTTGACTTTGGATCCAATCCGCCAATCCCAGACTACGTCTTGTCACTGGGTCCTCATAACTAAACTGTAAAAAGCCACTAGCAAAATATTACCAACAACACCTACACTCCTGTCAGGACCACTTTGGTCAAAGAAAACATATTTCATCTGCAGGAATTAACATTTCAGGACTCACCAATAAGGGCTGCTGTTTTGGTGGAAGTACCACAGAAGTGAGCTGTCTCACTCCCTACTCATCACTGGTAGCAGATAAAGACACTAACGAACTGAAATGCAAGCGAGCATTTCAATTAACCTGGAAAAAGGACAAAAACTGCAACTATGTATTGCACAGTTTTCCACAGGTGTCACAGCAAGGGTCATTTTTCAAAGTCATGTCAAGTTTATAAAACATGCTAATAAATAAAACAATTTGTATAGGTGCAAGAAAAAAATGACCTTGGGTAGGTAGATTTCTAACCCATTTGCCCGGGAAAAGAGCATTAACATTGAACCCTGTGTTTGGCGGTATGGCTCTGTTCTTTGACTCTTTCAAGAGTGTACATGAAAATCCTGAGGCAGGGAGAGCAGCAGCAACAGAGCAGGCATCAATGACAGCAACATGAAAATGATTAAGTCAGACCCAGGATGCAAAAGAGGAGCTGGGGTCGAGGTGGGTTGCAAAGTGGCTTGCAGATGACGCAGCAAAATTAGCCAGGCTAAAGTGACAAGGAGAGCTAAGCTAAAGCAGTTTAAATGTGCGCCGTGAATGAGATTTGCCAATTGGATGCATAGAATGGAATCAGCTGATGTGGGCTGGCCCTGTTCTCAGTGATGGACTAAGATTGTATGCTGATCTTGACTTTGTGGCCTGTAACAGGAATAAACGATTGACTGATCTTACACATATGTACATTAATAACTCATATACTTGCTTACATGCAAAATGTACATTTAGCATATTGTTGTTAACATGTTTCTATCTGGCTCTTGTTTCATGACTATACTACAAAATGTAGGTACTGTCTAAACATAAATTACATAAATGATTACCTATGCCAAGGTGCTTCAATACAAAAAATAAACAACATGTAAAGGTCGCTTTGTTTCTGAACTTACTATCATCACAAAGGTTTTCACTTATTCTACACACATTTCCATACTGTGTAAAGTACATATTTTAATGACTTTTCTTCCAGTGCCACTGCCAAAATCCCCTTGAAATGGCTGGTGGAGTGCTATTGGCTTTTACGCAAATCTAGCCCAGTCTCATCTGATTGTTCAAATCTCTCTGTGGAGCAACAACCCAGTGACAACCCGTTACTGCTAGCTGCCTCATAGGTCCTCCACAGGGGATATAAATATTTGAGAAAAGGTTTCAGTGAACACAAAATTAGGATATCAAATAATTTTTTTCTTGGGGAATTTAAGTGCTAATCTACAAATGCTAGCATGCAAGATAAAGTCAGATGGTGAACACAGTAAACATTATACCAACTTAACATCAGCAAATTAGCATTGTCACTGTGGGCATGTTTGTTCTGACTAGTTTAATACACCGGGGACCTTTTTGAAGAAGCTAAAGCACTTCAGCTCTGTTCCAATTCATTTATTATCATAATTTATTATTTCAAAAATATAAAGAATCGAAAGAAGCTGCAGCACTATAAAAAGCCTGCACTATAATGTCAAGTAGGATTAGTGTACTTACTTCTTTGGCTCTGAGCCACTTTTTGGGAAATCTGCACCCTACTGCTTTTATGGGATTTGGATCAAAGTGAACAGAAGTCATTGTCTGAAACAAAAAGGTTGGCATAAAAAGGAGTCACGACCTCCAAATACACACAGATAATCCAGACTGTTTCGAATGAGGCACCTGGCTTACAGCTGCATTCTTTTTCTTTTTAGTTTACTGCTGTTTTATGGGATAATACGCCCATCAACACTGCAGTAAATGGCAGGCTAATGTATTGTATTGTACATTAGCCTTTACTGTGTTACTGTGTAACTACTGTATATTTTTATAGGACCTGCAGTTCCAGTTGGAGTGGATGTACAGGTTGAAAGTTTGGATGCTATTTCAGAGGTTGACATGGTATGTTTTTAATCCAACTAATCCTGATATTATGTAAGTCTTTTTAGTCATTTAATATTTATGTTTATGTTATTATTTGAGATCATTCTGTAACAAACATTTTTGTCTTTTTGAAGGATTTTACTATGACCTTGTATCTGAGGCACTACTGGAAAGATGAGCGTCTGTCCTTCCGGAGCAACAACAACCAGAGCATGACGTTTGACGGCCGTCTGGTGAAGAAAATCTGGGTGCCCGACATGTTTTTTGTTCACTCGAAGAAGTCCTTCACCCATGATACAACCACAGACAACGTCATGCTGCGAGTCTTCCCGGATGGCAAAGTCCTCTACAGCCTCAGGTAAACCCCCCGTCAGCAGGGCCAAACACTCCACAGGAAAAAACTGAGAGTGGATATTGTGTAGAGTGACAGGAGGGGTAAGGGTTAACAACAAAAATGGGGAAAAATTACATAAAAGGAAAAAAGTGTTAAAATTGTTAACCCTGTGAATGTACAAATATTGGGCATTATGAAAGAACATTAATGTGTTCGTATCTGAACTTTCTCTTTTTTTTAGTATAATGGGCTCGTACGAGCTGCCACGTCAAATTAGGCAAATGCTCGTAACTTCAGAAAACTGTGTAAATGAGCTGTACGATGAATGAACCTGTGCCTCCAGTTGTGTCAAATAGAATGTCAACAAATTGTGACATGTACAGTGTTTTCAAACTCAAAAATAACTTCAATGTGATGAAATATACAATCATTTAATGAAAAACTTACAGCAAATAATTATAAAGTCCTACAACAGGTCTGGACTCGTGAATTGCGTTCGTACCTGAGAGAAAATAAAAATAAATAAATAAAAAGGTGAATGTGGCAAGTTCTCCCAAATCACCTACATGTGACATTTCCGAACAAATGAATGAGCAGCAATTAAAACTCTTACACTTGGCTTCAGTCATGCACTGTTTGATTAACACAGTATCCAACAGTCTATTCTCAAGTGACTTTCTTTTTATCATTATTTATTCAGAGGTTTTTATTTAATCTTTCAATGTCCACCCTTTTCATGGAATGGAAGTGAAAGATATGGAACTTTAGCTTAGGGTTAGGCTTAGGCATATAACAGAAGAACTGTAAGCCCAAAGTACATGTATTGAACTTCATTTGTCAGGGAACATCTTTTAGTTTCTCTATTTAGCACATGGCTAAAATGTATCCCTAACCCTAAAATGGGTCACTGATGAGCTGGTGGATGTTAAGAGGTTCTAATCATTTGCAGTAAGTCATTTATTTTTTATAAATTTTTTAGTAAATGTTCAACTTTGTGTTCAAACCTTACACAATGATGTTCAATACATGCTATTCAACTGGCTTATTCGGTGCTTATTCGGACACTAATGCTCTGCACATGTGTAATACATTTCAGTGGGGCAGGTTATGATGTTAGTGGGTGTGCAGGGATGTAATTGCTGTTGGCTGTCCCACCAAGACAAAGTGGCGCCAGCTGCCGCACTACAAGATGTGTATTTAAAGGGATAACGTTGTGCCAATTACGGCTGCTAATGCTGCTGAGCATGACCTTGTAATTTCTGAGAGCCATACGGGGCCTGGAGCCCAGATTTTGTAATCCACATTACAGAGCTTGGCAGCGAGTAACAGCTGGCTATCTGCCTAATGTTGTGTCTATTCGCGCAGAGTACTGCAGTCCCAACTGATACAGACTGAACTGACATGATGGCATCTACAAAGATACATTGACATTCACTAGAGATGTGATTGATCCCATGTCGCTAATGATAGCATCAAAGCTAAGATAAACCCGCATTAATTAAAATAAAGTCAAATAAAACCCTAATTTTTTGAGTCTGGCTGGTTTTATGGTCTGATCTCAGTACTTTGCTTTCTGGTGAGTGTCCACTGTACATATATAAGAGAAAACCAGTTGATGTTGAATAGTACATAAAGTATGCTGATCACATGGCATGGGTTAATCTGTGTGGGTCTGGTGCTATGCAGAGATATCCCAGGCTAAGTCAGATTGGCGAGTGCGAATGACAGTTTGTAGTCCTCGCCTGCACATTGTGTAGCCTTCTCTCGTCCTGTGAGCTGGATTATGTATTTTCATTTATCATATCTGCACTGGAAAACCAAATCTCCGCTGAAGCCCCTGACCAACACACACACAATGCAGCCAGGGAATATGGTCAGACATGCACGGCTAGAATGAAAAGTACACCTTTTACACTGTTTATCACCAGATCCAAACTACACAAATCCATGAAAATAATAAGCAACTTTCTGCCATCTGGCACCAGCAACTGTGTTTAACCTTGACATTCACAGAAAAAGCGGCTGACGTTCTCTGCTTCAGCAGAGCAGCTGATGATTAATTGATGGTTTTATATTATAAGAGGATATTGCCATATAAGGCAAACTGTTTGTGGAGTGTGACCCATCTTTGTTTGTATACAAATGGGGGCAAACTCTAATGCCATTTTCATAATATGTATGAAATGGCAAACCGTATGTCTGGGTTTTTAAATATGGGTAAATCCACTAAAAATGGGCGATTGACTTCTTTCAGACTGAAAATTACATACTGAAATTACATACACATTACTTTTTGTCATTCACTTTATTTCAGAATTTCAGCAACCCTAATCCTAGAACCACACAGATGAAGCAAATGACCAGTACTGGAATAAGAGCAACAACTTGGTTTGAAACAATAAGCAATTTAGACTGTGACAGTTGAATAGTTAGAGATGCACATTATTTATTCCATTGTAAGCTAACTATTTTCATCTTTCCATGTAGGGTGACAGTGACAGCCATGTGTAGTATGGACCTGAGTCGCTTTCCTCTGGACACACAGACGTGTTCTCTGGAGATAGAGAGCTGTAAGTGATCACGTGTAGCTTTGGAAACATTGATTTTTATCCTTTTAGCTTATTCATATATGCTAAGTTAAGCATAAGTTACTATAAAATCTGTTAAATATTAATTCAGAGTTGTTGCTCCAGATGCATATACAGATGATGACCTGATGCTTTACTGGAAAGAAGGAAACCGCTCTTTAAACACAGATGACCGAATCTCTCTGTCCCAGTTCTTGATCCAGGAGTTCCACACCACCACCAAGCTGGCCTTTTACAGCAGCACAGGTACTGATGGAAAAGTGAAGCTGTCCATTTCCTCTAATGTCTGCAAATCTCTATTTGCAATATATGTTTACGAGTTTACATGACTAGTTTTTCTTTTAAAAGTCTCATAAATCCTCTGTATTGGACAAATGTCATCCAGAAGTTAACCAGGTAACTATGTTGAACAAAACTTTGAAACAGTCAGTAATCCTCCATGCTTAAAACACAGACATGAAGTTCCTATGTTCCCCTATGTTCCTATGTTTAACTAGAGTGACTTAACACACCTTCACACCACTTAAAAACAGTGTTTCTGTGCCTCCTCTGGTTTTTTCAACTGTCTTGCACCTCTGGTTTGGTGTGATTTGAGGTGTGCTTCGTGGCCACAGACTGTATTGAAGAAGTGGATGTAGCCATGTAAATGCCACTGAAGTTTGGCATTTCCCCATCGCCATCTTGGGGCTTTGGAACCAGAATTGACCATATTTGGACAAAAAGGTGG
Organism: Coranthus polyacanthus; assembly: GCA_037367275.1. Classification (NCBI taxonomy): domain Eukaryota; kingdom Metazoa; phylum Chordata; class Actinopteri; order Kurtiformes; family Apogonidae; genus Coranthus; species Coranthus polyacanthus. The sequence continues at coordinate 3,538 of JAPQRN010001918.1, read as the reverse complement.
AGCTGGGGAAGAGAAAGAGGGAAACATGCCAATATAACATTACCACTAACTTACTGAAAACACTGACCACACTGCTAACTACACTGTTCTCATTTAATACCACTGAGTTATTTTAGAAACTAGAAAAATATCAACACATACAGTTGTACAGGGGTACAATACTGGAATGTTAACTTTGCATAATATATAAACACACTAACTAGTACTAGCTGGCCTAATTAGCAGGTTAGCTGACAGAACATAGTATATACCAAACTGATGCTAACATGTTGCTAAATCATGCAGGCCATGTATTGTAATTAAGTAATGGTGAGTGTCATGACACCTTTGTGACAGAATTGTAGCACACTTATAGGTGGATTAATTAGACATTCAGGGTGCAGTAACTGTTTATTTTCGCTGTGTCTGTAACACATGAAAATACACCAGGATAACCACGAACTCTCATTAGCAGCTCTGTGTACACTTTTGTTAACAGCTACGTTTCATAAAGACCTCTAAGGCCCCCAAGCTGCCTTTACCTGCCTATATTCGGCATCCATGTAATTCCTGACAAGTACATGACAATTCAACCTTTCTCTGACTAAATTTCTCTCTTTATGCCATTCACTCCTACAGCACAAATACAAGAAAATAAAATACGCTTTGCCGATTAACAAAATTGAAATTAAACACATAAGGGGGGGTGGATGTTTCCTGGCACAGCAGAGTACACTCTGTCCATCATAACATCATAACAGAGTCCCACAGAATTCTTTGAAGGTCTTGTTAGTGCAACTTCTAAGCTATAACTACAGAAGAGCCTTAAGCCAAACTCAGGGTGCAGTGACAGAGCCTTTGCAAAATATTGTCAAGGGGAACTTGTTTTGGTGGAACATTTGCATGTGGAGAAGCAAGTCCTGTCATTAAAATGGCTGAAAAAGGTTACTGTATGATACAGAACCATTTTCAGTGTGTAGTTGCAGCGCAGAGATTGGTGTTACTTCACATAGCGAGGGGGAGAAGAAGAAGGGAGGAGCATGCTGAATTGTTGCCCAGTGACAGGCTTATTCCAACACACTCCTGTGAGCCAGACTAGTTGCTTGGTAGTCCCACTCCCCCAACCATTATCACAAAAAAAGTTTTACACATTTATGATCAGCCATTAAGGTACTTAAAATAAGGAAAACGGTAACAAAAGTACCTTAACCTAACTCTGTCTAATTCTAATCTCCACTCCAGGTTGGTACAACCGTCTATACATCAACTTCACTCTGCGGCGGCACATCTTCTTCTTCCTGCTGCAGACCTACTTCCCTGCCACCCTGATGGTCATGCTGTCCTGGGTGTCCTTCTGGATTGACCGCAGAGCCGTCCCTGCCAGAGTACCCCTGGGTGAGAGTCACCGACAAATCAGCTGATTTGTTAGTTGACAGACATCATTTGAAGTTCTAGTTCTACAGTGCCTAGCTGATGGAAACGTGTTTAATTCCTTTATTTTTTTGCATTTCAAAAGCATGCTTCCAATTTGCTGAACAATTATATAGAACCACGGTTAATGCTAATGAGTTGTTTATTGATTTTGTATATGTGTCTTGTGTGTTCTGTGCTTCAGGTATAACCACTGTGCTCACCATGTCTACCATCATCACTGGAGTCAACGCTTCTATGCCCAGGGTCTCTTACATCAAAGCTGTGGACATTTACCTCTGGGTCAGCTTCGTTTTTGTTTTTTTGTCTGTGATAGAGTACGCTGCAGTCAACTACCTGTCTACACTACAAGAACGCAAAGAGAGGAAGCTACGAGAAAGGGTTAGTGGAAGCCACTTATCTCAATTTTTTATTATTCAAGTTGATACAATAAAGTGATGAGGAAATCACAGTAAAAATGGTCAAGAAAGTTAATTTATTCACAAAATCATTCTTCCCATGATTTATAGATATAGCCCATTGTGAATTGGGTTGATGGTTTGTCATTTTTAAAAGGTGGGTCACCAAAAAAAAAAAAAAGTTTGGAATCAATACTCTGAGTGACTGACTATGACAAAATGAAATAAAAGGTGTCTTTGGATTGCACTCCAGCTTTTCTCTGGATTTTTTCACATTTCCTTTTTTGTTTCCTTGCAGCTGCCGTGTACGTGCGGTTTGGCCCATCCTGGCATGATGTCAGCCAGCTACAGTGAAGTGGACGTCAACACCACTGGGAACTACGGCATGCCAGAAGAGAACGGGGTGAAACGGGAAAGGATGTTAGTGCAACTGGCGATGGAGAGTGACCAGATTACAGGCCATGTGGGCTCCAGTGCCTACAGCAATGTCTGGATTGACACTCACGCTATAGACAAGTACTCGCGGGTCATCTTTCCTGGCTCCTACATTCTTTTTAACATCATCTACTGGTCTATCTACTCATAACAGATGGAACTGTGACAGACCTATGGGTTACCAAGACCTGAACAATTCTAGATGAAATGTGAGAAATCTGCATCTCCACTTGTCAAAGTTGTCAAGAAATGCACTTGGAGCAAGAATGGAAACCTGTGCACTAAACTTGTACATTCAAGATTTTTTGTCTTCAACTTTGAAAGAAAGGAACTGGAACACTAGTTTCCAAAGACAGACTGGAGTGCAGCAAGGTCTTTAGGTCTTCCATTTTGATCATGGATTTGAACATTTTAGCAGGACAAAAAAAACAGACAATCTTGACAACGGTCTAACATGACCAAATAAAATGCAGGTGTTCAGTGTTGAATGTTTGCCAGGAGGCAGCTATACTTTGAAATTTGGCAAATTCATGCATTAATTTTCCAAGTGGTCCAGAGATTCATAAGGTAACAGATGCAAACACAATGAATCAAAACATCCATCAAATTGTGGACAACGCATCAGTAATTACTTATATGTGTTGATCATGTTCACCTTTTAACATTCATCCCTTTCATTTAGGGTTAGGATTGTTGCTAAAACACAACCTAAACTACATCAATTCACACATGGCTTAAATGTAACCCTAACCTCCAGTAAGTTGTGGTGACCTGATGGATGTCAAGAGGACTTTTTCTGGCCTCTGGTCTATTTGTCTCACTTGGATCTGAACTTGGATCCAGTTACTGTAACATTTCTTATGTTTCAAATGGTCAGGTCTATCATAAGCCATTTTCAAACATGAACTCGAGGAAGAGTTTTTTTCCACACATGTAGCAGAGGGCATGACAGTAGGAGTTAAAGCAGCAATGGTTTTAAGGGCTGCTACGGAAATAGATCTCTACACTGTCTGCTGTTTTACGCATGTATTAGCTTGACCAGCCAGAGCTCTGCTTAAGTAAAAGTCCAGGTTTACCACAGCTCATACTATGCAAGGTTAAAAGGATTGTATGTTTTTAATTTGTTGCCCTCATGTAGGCCCACCACCTGCAGAGGGATCCATAGGGGCCGGGTGCGATGCAGATCTGGCAGTCGATGGCGGGGGCCTCGGCGACCCAATCCCCGGGCACAGACTTTGGCTCTTGGGACGTGGAACGTCACCTCACTGGGGGGGAAGGAGCCTGAGCTTGTGCGG
>JAPQRN010001917.1:0-10825 GCA_037367275.1 Coranthus polyacanthus | reverse complement strand
TGTGAGAGTGAATGGTTGTTCGTCCTATATGTCAGCCCTGCGATGAACTGGCGACCTGTCCAGGGTGTACCCCGCCTCCGCCTTGTACCCCGTCTCCAGCCCCCCCGCGACCCTCCAGAGGATTAAGCAGCTACAGATAATGACTGACTGACATAATGTGTTATATCTTGGAACACAAAGTTCAATGTAAGGCAGGGACAAAAAACATGAATACAGTGTTGGTTCAATAAAATGATTCTAAGAAGCCACTAAAAAAAAAATCCTTTACGACAGCAAGTCTCTTCTGTTACAAAAGTCTCTTTCAGGTCCGTCTCCTACAGTGAACTACGTCAACTCTGCAGCAGTGTTATTAGTGACCAGTGTGCCTTTAATGTTGACTAATGCATCCTCTCATTGTCTATAACAACAACAGCCTGGCTCTGCAGACTCCATAGCAGAGGCTGAAGGTGGTGACTCATCCATGGAGTGAAGGTAATGTCACTGTTGACCATGTGTGGTGCTTTTAAGGGCATTTAACAACAGTGTGAGTGTGATTTTATGAACCTGAGGACGTGAAGAGCCCTTTCTAGCCCTTACCTATTTGTTTTGATGCTTAAACCGAACCAAACCGTAACCATGGCATTGTCTTTCAGACTAGCCCGCACATCAAGAAATGATGCATCACAGTGTAACGTGATGAGATTAATTGAGAAATGGCAATTCAAACCATACATATTCAAACCAAAATGGTCAACTTCCTGTTGGGTTCAGGGCTCCAAGAGGCTTTTTTGTGCATTTGGTACATGTGTTGACCAAGTCTGGTACGTATTGGTGCAACCATTAGGGGGGGTTTTGTCTCATTTGTCTCATGGGTGACACTGACATTGAGTCATTTTGTCACAGTCACATCCAAGGCCTATAAAATCTAAAAAATGTCTATGTTTCTGATCTGAGTCCAAGTTTTCGAGTATGTTTAACCCTCAAAGAGGTAATTAACTGCCTCTCACATCCTGAAAACATACAGATGTGCTTTAGAATATATTTTTAGATGTAAAAAATAAAACACAGGCATACGTGGACACCATATATTTTATGTGACAGCCTTAAAAACAAAACATGAGGATTTGTTCGTGATCTTTATTTTTATTAAAAAGGCCTGATGTGTTTTTCCTTTCGTTGTCATCACCGCTGTGTTTTTATCATAATAACAGTATGTCTTTCTTTGAACGCTGTCCTGTTTCGTGATATTTCTCTCCATTTACTGCCTCTTTCTTGTCTAATGCATTACTTGCTGCTACTATGAAGTGTTTTTCTGTGAAAGCCTCAGGTAAATGTCTCAAAGTGTAAGTGATTCCTTCGATCCCATTAAACTGTGGCCTTTCAGTCTTTTATTTTCTTGCTTTCAGTCATTTTTTCCTTCTGTTTTTTGATGTGACAAACCATTAAAAGCCTCTGAAGCCTTTTCTGACTTTAGCATAAATTAAGTTTAAATTAAGATGAATCACTTTCATTGTTTTTTGCACCGACCAGAACCACATCCCTCTTTTTTGCTTTTAGATGAAAAGAAGCTCAACATGTTTAACTCCTGTGCATTTCAATCAGGCTTTTTCCTAAAGGGATGCGTCGTCTGTGATGCATCTAAGAGCTGATTTTCTACAACAAGTTACTGGAACTAAAGGGAGATAGTTGTTTGATAGTGCTTTCATGTTGCAGAGGCATCACAGAGACCTGATGTGGATAAATCTGACCACAAGGTTCAATCCTGTCTCTGAAAATTGGAGAATTTGTTCCACAAACATTGCTCAAAGGTAAAGATGATTCACTTTGTTAAACTGATGCCGTCTCTGGTGTGAAGGTGGCTTCTGGTGAACTACACCTTCATTTGTTTCTTTATATATTTATAACCAAATGTACACATGTAATTACAAGTATTTCTTTCTTTCTTGTGCATACATTTAACAGCTTCAACCCAATGAGAACAAATGTACTGTCTTCTTTTAGGTTTTAAACTGAATGTGCTGAAGCTCAGAGACTGAAGAACAAAAATAAACCAAACCCTCCTTTAACAAAGAGCTGTGAGTAAAAAACTAAACTCAGAGTCAGAGTCACCACTGAGTAAAATGAAAATAAAACAACTTACAACTACACACAAAAATCAAATATTCAATAATGTTAATCATTACATTTTCTCAACAATGACATCTACAAAAAACATCTTTACAAGAAAAGGATTTAAATTGAATGAGATGAAGCTCAAAGAAGGAAGAACAAAAGATTTTGTTAGAAAAGATGATGTTTTAGTTTGATTTTGATCAATATTTCTCATTTGTCACATCTCTGTCGACCTTTTATTAAACCAAACCCTGGTGTGTTTTCAACAAAGCCTCTGAGTGGATCAATTCAAACAGAACAATGACGTCAAACTCTGGAAGTGGAACCTGTGAAGACCTTACACCACACAGGAAACACAAACTTAAAAACCAGCCGACAGTGAAGAACACATTTACATTATTATGGAGGAACATCATCTCCATCATCTAGTCATTTGTTCATTCATGCATGCTGAAGTTGGAAAAGCAGTTGATATTTTATCCATTTTGTTTTTGGAAACAAATATATATACGAGTATTTTTTGTTTCTTTGAGTTTTGGAGTTTTATTCATGATACACATTTATTCATTTAAACATGTTCAGACATTTGGTTTCTCCTTCTGACCCAAAATTACAAAAATATGTCATGAATTGTCATAAATCTGTCAAAACACTGTCTCTGAAAGTCTCTTATTTTGTCATTTTATGTCATTTTTACGACATTTTAGTCTTGTTGTGTCTTTTACATCATTTTAATCTTTCTACATCTTACATACATTTTATACGTCATGTCCGTCTTTTAAATAATTTTTTGTTCTTTTACACCTGAGGCCTCTACTCTACATTTGGTGACGTCAACATTTAGAAACTCTTCAGTGAACACTTGTCTTCTGTTCTAATGAGGAAAATGAATCCTCCTGTAATTTCTCGCCAATTATCGACCCAATAAAAACCATTTCAGATCCCGATGTCAAGTTTAGAAACCACAGGTCTAAAGAAACACAAACTCTACAAACATAGAACAATAGAAGCTGGGACCAGACTTGTGTCCAGCTGTGACGTCATGTGGACATTTGTCCAGTGAGTCTGAAGGACTAAAGGTCTGCTCCACTGACTGTAATTACTCGTGATGAGGCATATATACTGTACTTAAAGCTTGTCCTCTGCACAGTATGAGGCGTGTGCAGATGTAAACGGTGAAGCCGTCTGGGTCGGACTCAGTAATTACTCGTCTAAGAGCTGACACTGACAGTTTAATGCAGTGAGGACGAGGCTTAATTAAAGGCTAACGAGGTGAGTGGAGGAACCTCCCTAACTGAAAACTCCCATCAGACACCACACCGCAGGATTTATTACCCAACTTGTACTAGTTAGCAGCTCAATAAACTCCTATCAAACAAGAAACAAATAGATCTTCCTCAAAACAAAGCGTTTTCTGCATTGTGTCAAAACGTCATTACATCCATCGTTTTTTCCATACTTACAGATACTTTGAAGCAGTATTTTTTTCACAGATTACTCATTGTCTCTTAGTGTAAGTGTGCACAACAGAATGTCAAAATGTCTCACACTCCTACACAAACTGAAGGTAATTACTGTCAACCTCAGATGCACTTTGTGTCCAGCACTAATTATCAACTGTTAGCACAGCAGACACAAAGGTTAGCTACATTTCTTATTACCTAACAAGTTCAATGTTTGCTAGCAATACTTCACTTTTAAAAAAAAGAATCATTCCAGTCATTTACTTTTGAATTTAGAGCCTGTTCTCACACCCAGGTTACCACTTACAGGTCACCACTTGTTCCTGACATTAGTTTTCACATGAGATACTCCCATGGCGTCATGTTTGGACACAGAGAGAACCCCATAGACATCAATGCAAGTCCTCAGACGTCAACTTGGTGACGTTAAATAGGCACAAACCTGACAAGGAGGTCGGGGTTCGTGTCCAACAGGAAGTAAAACTGCTGTCTTTATGTTTGCGTTTTCTCTTTGTTTCAACTCTAACCAAGTTGGTTTTATGCCTAAACCTCATCACGTGACTTTATAAAGGCACGTTGTGAGACGAGTGTGAGAATGTGTAGGTATTCACGGTAACTCTATTAATAGTGAATCTTATCATCTAAAAGTGTTCAGTTTGTCCACTTCAACTTGTACGAGTTTGTCTGACTCGTTTTTCTGCTGCCGTAGAAATAAAGTCATGTTGACTGAAAACATCAGATCATCTTCATAGCAATGTCTTTAAATGAGGCAACAAGACAAAAACATCATAAAAAACCAAAATGACAAAAGAAAAAACAAGACAAGAACAATAAGAAAGACATAATTCATGACATAATTTTGTAAATCTGGGTCTCGAGGAGACAGTCTGTCTTTTGGGTTTGGAGCTGAAGAAGTTCCGGAAACATAAATATTGCAACAACATTGGTCCAATATTACAATATAAGCTATAAATACTCTGTTGTTAATAATAACAAAAGTATATTTGTATATTTTTTAATGCATATATGTGTCAAAGCTAAAGAAAATAATGTTACAGTGTTGAAATCTGTCTGTAATAATCTGTTATTTTAAATGAGAGAAAACGAGATGCATCAGAACAAGTCGTCGTCAAAGTGAGATTTCCTTTATTTTCAGATGTGATGTTACGTTGTCCTTCAGACGCTAAACTGATGTGCAACTGTGTTTCAGTTATTTCTGCAGTGTCTCATCCTGCAGAGCTCATTGGTCCTCTGGTTCATTGTTTCTCAACCTCTGGCTGTTTTTCCAGCTTGTGCAGTAAAAACGGACAAAGTAACGGCAACGCACAGTCGGATCAAAAGTGATGCACCGGCACCAGAGGAAACTTCAAACGGCTCCACAGGAGGATTCATATCGAATCTGCTCAAAGTTAAAACCTTCCTTATTTGTTGCTGCCTCTGCTTCGATGTCGTCCTTCATTATCTTTTGTGATTCACCTCCTTCAATTGATTGGAGCTGCTGCGTTCAAGTGCATTGCAGAGCTGAGTGGCTTACATTTAGGAATAAAATGATATCAAAGCTTTTCCTCTGAAGACTCTGTAGTTGTGCATCCAGAGGAAAGTGGAAAAAAACAAGAGTCATCTCAACTAAGGAAGAAGAAAACCAACTACAAAGTGAGGTACTGACACTGGAATACTTTTGTAAAATGTAAAATTTAAACTGATAATTAGCAGCTAAAGGCAATTTCATTAGGGGTTGATTTTTTTGGGGTTTGTTCTCTACATCCATGTCCTGATCACAGTCTGTTTGTGCTGTATTTTCTGAATTTTCTGTGCAGGATATTTGCACAAAGTGAAGCAGGGAGTTAAGTCAATGGTTGTTTTTGTCTTTTCAAAAAGGAATCTTTGGTTGCTGCTAAAAAAATAAAAGTTCTGTCTTCTGAAATTCATGTCCATTTAATGACGACGTGAGATGGAAGAGCTCCAACTGAAGATGTTTGTCCTCATATTAAACACTGTACAAAGTCCCCGTGTTCTGTAAAAGAAAAACACTGTCAACGTGTTGCTTATACAAGGGTTGATTCATAGGCTACGAGTACAAAGAGTACGAAGGACGAACGCTGCATCAGTGAAATTTAGCCTGCATCTAATTCAAACCTTAGAACAACACATTGTCTTGAGGTCATATGTGCTGCTGGAGAGTTTTTAACCTTCGAGATAAAAGCTTCACAATGAAAGGTATTCGAACACAGCAGCATCACTAGGAGAAGTATGTGTAATACATAAACTTTCTCAACTTTTCAGCCTAGTTTGAACCTGATTACACCATCATCTACAGAATCTGATTAGTGAGGTTCACTTTTATATCCAACACAAAGTTCTTCATGTTTATACACTGAATTTACTGAGCCAGTCCAATGAACTGGGGCAAACTGCTGTCTCACAACCAAAAGACAAACTTCAAAAAAATATTCCTGTTATTACCTGTTGAAACTCAAAATACTATTTGAGACTGTAGTAAGTAGAAGTCGACCCAGTGGATTTTTAGAGGCTAATGATGACAGTTTTTGAGCAGGAAAAAGCCGATAACTAATTAATCAGCAGGTCTGTAAGTCTGCCTGTTTGTCCTCACCAGTAATCAAGACGCAAGGACAAGTGCAATACCACTGATGGCCACTAGATAATGCTCCAAAAAGCCCTAAATCAATCATTTTTTTCTGACAACCAGCTTGACTGTAGTTGTTAATAAGTTGCACTGGCAACACTGAAAAACGACTTTGTCACAGTGTTTGATGAAATTTACAGTTTTACTGAGTCAGTAAGCTAGTGTTTAGCATTAGCTCACCCATGACCCTTCGTACCTCTGCCTCTTTTGTCCAAATATGGTCACTTCCAGCTCTAAAAAGCCAACGTAACGATGACCAATGGGTGACGTCACGTTTCCAGTTTGGGCCGAACTTGAACATTTTACATGAGGCAGGTCTGTCTCATTACTTGGTCGTCCTGAGATGGTCTGGATCCAGATCCGGATTCTATACTTTTTGATTCTTCAACATTGGGACACTTTGATGATGATGTGATTTTCTTGGAAAGGAAGGCAGTTACTGCTCTACGACCCCGAACCAAGAGTATCATGTCATTTATTTCTAAATCCACCATATTTGATGGTCGATCCTGACCTTAGTTTTAAACATACTAACTTCACAACGATAGAAACATGAATCCAAATCCTGGGAGGATGTTGTAAGGGACTTGATTTATAACATATATATGTTTCTGTGAGTGTATTCACAACATAGTGGAATTACTCACAGTGGTGGATCTGATCTAAGGTGGCGACGTCGCCATCTCTGATTGTCTAGTTTTATGTTTCAATAGATAATAGTAGGAAACATCTAAGATTTGCAGACTTAGATGTTTTTTAAGGCAGCAGTTGAACAGACCATGAACATTTTAAAAGCTGGTGCCATGAGCCAGAGGTTGAGAAACATGAGCGTCTCTCCTGTGATTTGTTTTTAATTACAGAGACAGACTTCAGTGGCAACGCAGAGGCTCAAAACAAGTCTGGGTTTCTTTATAGACCTGCTACCATGCAGTCTTCAGATAGATAGAGTCCTCCAGAGACTGAGGAGGAGGAGGAGCAGTTTCAGTAGGTCTTCTTCCAGGACCGCAGGTACAGCTGGATGGGGAGGAGGGGGTTTCTGTTCTGCAGACTTGGGTGGAAAACGTCAAAATCCAACCTCCTCACTCGCTGCAGGTAGTCCTCCAACACGACCTGCAGCACACGACACCACAGAAGAAGAGATGCTTTTGATTTTCCCGTCAAAGCACTTTAAAAAAAAATTTTTTAAAGGTGCTCTCCAAATAAAATTATTATTATAATTAGAATTATAATTATCATCATCATCATCATTATTATTATCATCATCATCAGGTTTTTCTCTGTCATTATAAGGCTTTGGTGCAGAACTCAAGCCAAATGAAAGTAAAGTCAATGTGGAGATGTGTGGATGTGTGGAGGCTTATCCCAAATCTAATGGTTGTTCCTGATCTTCAGTTCTTCTTCTTTAGCAAGTTTTATGCTTAAGCATCACGGTTTATGGTAATATTAATGCTCCAAAATGATGTGATCTTGTATTTTTACTGAAGAACAAAAAAACTCTTCTTAAGAGAGGACCACAACACCTGTGAACCCAGTTTACACAAACTTCAACCTCAATTAAATTTGCAATAGTGAAAACACAAAACGCAATAGTGAAAACACATGTACACATTTTAGTCAAACAACATCTAAGAAACCTAGAGAAACGCCTTATATTAAAAAAACATGTTCAAATTCATTGTAATATTTGGTGAAATAACCCTGGTTTCCAGTCGCATCTTTCCTGTGTTTGTCGTGCTCTGCATCAGTTTTTCTCATTGCTGTCGGCTGCTTTACGTCACAGCTGGAGCTAAAATGTAAGCAGTACTTCTCTGTCATTTGTAAAATTGCCATAGTATTCTGGGTTTTGAGGAATTTCTGTCACATAGGCCTGGTAGTGATGGCAGCAGAGATCTGATCAAGAGCGGCTGAAATTGTCACATTATGGTAAATCACATCCTTCTCCAATTGCTACTATTTGATGTGTCACAGCCTGAATGCAGCAGAGTTTTAGAACTTCTGAATATAATCTGTAGTATTTTGTATCGTCTCTTGAGGTGGATCGGGTCGGTCTTGTCTGAAACATTGCTACCTGGACCTGACTGTAGATTCACGTATGATGCATGTTGATAACGTGTGTTTGTTTTCCCTGGAGGCTCCAGCAGCACCACTCCGTTTCCTACTGAACCTGTGACTCAGCTGAATTAAATTTTCAGCACAGTGAGAAAACACGAGTGGCTGTCGATTTTCTCTCACGTGGATGAAAACACTGAGCTGGAAGAGCAGCAGCGCATGCACATGGACGGCCACATATGGACACAAATGGATACTACTGCAGCATGAAAATCATTTTACATTCAGGAGACTTTTACTGACAACACAGCAGGGTTTTAGGGTCTGTTCTGCATCTTTAACAGGTTACAGCCACGTCACATTACGAGCAGACTCTAGTATAAATCGAGGGAGATATTAAACTAATTGTTTGTATATAATTTAAACGCTCACTTGTATGGCGTCAGATCTCTATCAAAAGTCGAGAGCAAGCAACTTGGTAAAGAAACATCTAATCTCTGTAACATTCTTACCTTTATTGTACATACATGTGTAAAAACCAGCAGCAATATGGTCTGCGCTCTCACAACATCCTGCAATACTCTTGGTCAATGTGACTGCTTCTAAATTTGCACTGGAGTCATTTTTTGAACTTGTCCTTTATTAATCTTGATCTTTTATTGCCTGTAACTAGATATTGTATTCATTCATTTGTAGTGTGTGAAAGTGTTTGTTCTCTTTATTCATTGTCTTACCAATGTCTCTGCTGAGATTTTTAATCTCAATGGAGGACATTATGTGGTGACACAGGATATAATCACAGGATATAATAACAAGTGTGTTGTCACAAGTCGAAGCTGGATTCTGCTGCTAGAGCTGATCTGACTTTTGACAGTTTGAGGGTGGGGCAAAAAGAAGCACTGGCCATCTTCTGATTGGTCACTTTCAACGTGGTCACACCTCACAACCTCTTGAGTCTTGACTGATTGACAGCTGTCATTAAACTCCAAAGAAGAAGAAGAGCTGATCTGAGAGATGCGCTGATGCATCGCCTAAGTCCTTTATTTCGTTGTGATGCTCACCACACTCTTTACATTCCACATAAATTTGGTTGAGGTGGAGCCTTAGTGTCATCTCCTTGACATGAAAACCATGATATGATCCAGAATGTGAGTTTCGTGATCTGCTGGACCTCCATTTGAAGAGGATGGAGGTTGGCCTTCAACACCAACGAAGGTCTAGTGTTGTCAGACTGAGGCTGAAGGTAAAAGAGTTTCACGCCTCCTCCAGCTCCTTTTCCACAGAGGCTGTTCAAGGGTTTGTGAACTCTAGTCTTCTGTCTCAAAGGTGTGAACACATAACTAAATAAAGTGGCCATTACATGCTCTGTTTCTAAATGAACTATCCCTACTGATTCAAAACAAGGCTGAGGGGTTTTAATATTTACATGCAAGATGGAAAACTGGACATGATTTGAAGTTTATCATCATCTGTTCATCAAACATCTCATCTTAAAAACATGCAAAATGCTGTTTATTTGAAAAGGGCTTTAGCGGCAGCCGAACTGACGAAGGAGCTCAGACTGTGATGATGTAAATGGATTCGATGGATGAATCAGGTTTGGCTTTTAACCTTAAGGGATACGTAAAAAAAAAAAAAACACCATCTGAATAAACACACATTTGTAAATCTCATTGTAAAGTCTTTTCATAAAAGCGTATTTAAAGTTTAGGGACTTTTTTTACCTTTTGAAATCCAGTTCCCACACATTTTCACAGACAAACTTTCAAAACATTTCCATGACCTTTCAAGAGCCAAGATGTAACATCCATGACCATGATCCATGACCCTTCATGCAACACTATCCGCTGTGAGCGTCTTGTTTTCCGTGTTTCCGTGTCATGACTCACCGTTTGCAGGAAGGCCGGAGCGGCAGCTGCTGGGACGCTGTGGCTGAACGACCGAGCCTGAAGGACAAACAGGGACCACATTAACTGGACAACATAGCACAACGCTACGACAACAACAATGACAACACTAACCAGTGTGTGTGTATGTTGAGTACGTTTGACCATGTTCACTGTGTGGACGTATGCTAATTAGCACCAAACAGTTTGTTGTTTGTGAATCATCTCACAGACCCGTCAACACACAGAGCTGGATGAAACCCACTGGTGATGTGTTTAAAATAACCTTATTTAGATTATAATGAAGATACACATTATAGTGTATGTACAACCACAAACAGTAACAGGTGGCACAGGATAAGCAAATTAAAAAAGAAAGCAGCAATATTAAAATGTATGTCGATGTATGAACACAACATATTTCATCCATCCATCCATCCATCATCTACCGCTTATCTGGGGCCAGGTAGCGGGGGCAGCAGTCTAAGGAGGGAGGTCCAGACTTCCCTCACCCCAGACACCTCCTCAAGTTCTTCCGGTGGTACCCCGAGGCATGGAGGCGGAGGTGCTAATCCTCGCTTCACACTCAGCTGCAAACCGGCCCAGTGCATGCTCAAGGTCCAGGTTCGATGAAGCCATCAGGACCACATCATCCGCAAAAAGCAGAGACGAGATCCTGTGGTCCCCAAACC
>JAPQRN010001916.1:0-10825 GCA_037367275.1 Coranthus polyacanthus | reverse complement strand
ATGTACAACACCTCAATCAATGGAAGATAGACACACATTTGAACACATTTTCTTAATTGTATTGTTTAATTTCTATGAGCTTAAGGAAAACTGAATTTTAATAAAATTGAATTAATAAAATAGGATTTTATTAATTCAGGGATTAATAAAATTAATTTGAATCTAAATCTGAAATGCTCTCTGCTCTTGTTCTACAATATCTGCTGACTTCAGCAGTAATACATTTAAAACATTAACTTATAGTTATGTTTAGGCACTGACAGCAGAGAAAGTACCTTGACTAACTTATTTTTGCCTACACCTAACCACAGGCAAGAGTCAGGATGTGAACCCTGATTTCTGGTATCCAGATCTTCTGCATTGTTCACACTCCATCTACTCCATCCACCCCAAACACCTCTTTGTGACAATGCGGTCACTCATTGAAACCACTGTCACCTATCCTTATATCTAGTTTTTTATTTGGACCTAGAGAGCTACAGAAGGAAGGAGTTTGTCTTCAAATTCAGAACCTGCACCTTTAATTACCCATCTTAAGGTTTTATCAAAAAAAGATCCCTGTCTAAAAGTCAATTAATTTAGCTGCCCCCATTGCCCTTGATTCTGCTTATCATTAAAGAAAGGACATTGAGACTTGTGGTTAGGAAACAAGTAGAAATAAGGAGGCATATGGAAATGTATTAAATTCACTATGAGTGTTTCAGGCGTACTTGACCATAAAGTCCTCTGCCATTCACATTGTGTCACATCAAATTATTATTTCATGAATTAATTCTCTCTGTGCTGTCTCTCTCTCAAGGATATAGCAATGATATTAGTGGTTAGAGAATAACTCTTCAATCTACATATTATTCAAATTCATAAACATGTAGTGCTTCGAGTGACCACATCTCACAAACCAAATGTGGGCCAGAGTATGTTTGGATGGGACAATGTAGGGTATGTTACCAATACTGAGACACTGAATTCTGATATAATTTCTGTTGAACATAAAAAAAATTGAGTGTGCAAGTTACACATTAGGCCCTAAGCATGTTTGAATCCAACTTTCCCAACTTTAAGTACTAACCAAAGCATAGAAGAACACTAAAGCTTCACAGTTCATATGATTGTATGTGATAAAGTTTTTCCACGCAGCTGTGTTCATGTGTATTTTTAAATTCACTTAAAAAACCCAAGTTGAAATAGAAAGGAAAAAAAAACCCCAAAAAACAGAAGCTTAATAACTATTAATTATTATTTCAGTCTGAGATGGGGCCTTTTCTTTCTTAATATTCACAAGAACTCAAACACCTCATCACCCAGTAGATCTTCAATGACAAACCAAGGCTCTTTAGTTGAAAAACATCTAAGATGCTAGTGGTTGGGGTAATAACTGATTAAGACACTTTGTTGTGAATGTCAGGTATTTATTTAGAAATGTACTCTCTCTACAGAATCATTGTAAAGGATATGTTCATAAGTCTTGAACAGTGAACCTTACGGTATATATAACTTGCAAAAAAATGACATTTATACTGACATTTATACACACACACACACACATTTCTTTATTTTATTTCTCATTAGACCCCTCCTGGGGTAAGAAAGAGAACTTACACAAGCAAAACAAGGCAGGAGGTTAACAGATCATCCCATTTATACAGTGTGTGTGTGTGTGTATACATCTCTTATAACCTGGTTACCATTTGTTTTACAAGTTGACCAAAACAATCAATATGAAGGCTCCAGCTGTCTCCATTATACTGTACACACTGTTGACCATAGTACTCCATTGCCCTGCCATTGGCTGATTTGATTTGTGATTTCATGTTGTTTCATTTTAATTAATTGAAATCTAGCCTCATTGTGTGTTTTTCGGTCCTGTAACCTGAGACAAACTGTCATGTGGGCCAGAAGTTTACACTTTTACAGTAAAGTAAATCAATTTTTTGCTGCTTTGTTCTCCATCACTTCATCTAACAGAAGAAGTGATGTTACACAGTGGAGCCACTGTGCAGTATAAACCAATTAATTGACACTAAAATCAAAATTTCTTACCTGGCATCTGTAAGAAATCCATATCAATAGCAATTAATTTCAGTCTACTGTTTTCCAAGGAAGTGATGTGGATTTAATCTGTCAGCCCAGTAGTTCTGTGAAGCGAAGTAGAACTAGAGATGTGAAAGTTACAGCAAGACACTGTCAATTTACTGCACTTAGAGTTCCAACTGATGCTCTGGCTGCAGTGTTAAATACTTTGGCACTTCCCTGTTCTGTAAGTGCCCCTCAATGCAGTCTGCAGTTTGGTGCTCAAACGTTTCACTCCACCCACACTGAGCAACTTTGGTTCATTTGATTTATCTACTCAAAGGCACCACCTGGTGGTGGATGCCATACCGCACATTTCCAAATATCAATACTGCATGAAATACTAAATTCTAACAGTGCAGCCAAGAAATCATATTACACCAGTATATTTGGAATACAGCCATTACCTGCATAGAAAGAAATATGGATGCAATCACAAATTGATGTGTTAGCTGAATTAACAAATTGGATA
Source organism: Coranthus polyacanthus (assembly GCA_037367275.1). Taxonomy (NCBI): domain Eukaryota; kingdom Metazoa; phylum Chordata; class Actinopteri; order Kurtiformes; family Apogonidae; genus Coranthus; species Coranthus polyacanthus. Next base: position 8,283 of record JAPQRN010001916.1, on the reverse strand, counting down.
TTATACAAAAAATATTGTGGGGGGCCCTACAATTTGTGTACCATTCACTGTTTTGATTCAAAATAAAAAATTTTTTTAAAAAAAGCAAAACACAAATGGTTCTCTCAATATTAGTTTCCAAAGCCACAGTGAAAAGCACATAATTCACATTCCATTTTGGCATTTTCATCTGACATGAGTGGTGTCATCTGGAAGTATCCATCACATGGAAGGTGCTCAAAATAACTCTGAGAAAGTACCTTCATATCTAACTAAATTGGCTTCGGTGTAAATAAATTGGCTTTCTTTGACGGACGAAAGCCATTGCTGAACAGGCGGCAGCCTGTCATATCAAACCACATTAGACCCACTCATAAAAGATAAATGGTTGTGATTGGCTTGCACAGATCTAGTCGGAGGGAAAATCTGTTTGAATGGGAGCAGTGCTAGACTGATCTGCCACAGCAAATGGAATATTTCCTCTCAGATGTATCCAGTTCCCAGGCTACAAAAAAGGTAGAGGAATGATGGCAGGTGGATGTCAGGCAAAGTGGAAATAACATTTCTCTCCATTTTTTAATTTCTATGATAACATTAGTTACTTTATACAGTTACTTCATATGCCTTCAGCAGCACCCAAATATTTTATTGGTTTATTTAGGGTCAAAAAAAGCAGTGCAGTACATTCAAAGCAAACAGGAGGTGGATACAATACACCAACACCAGCCAACAACAAAACAGAAAACAACTGCCACTAACAGCACATTTATGAAACTCATAATATGGTGCTCAGTGATCTGTGTCATTTACAAAGGGTTGCTTCAGTGTTGCTTTTATGACTTAACTTATTGTTATATTCCACTAAATTATTTTCAGGTGTTCTCTTGTACAGCAAAGAAATTCAGAATTCAGTCAAATAGACCACAATTGTATTGTAACATTTATTTGGACTAACAGAATCAGAATCTAGAATGACACCATCAATTTACCATAGCATTTCCACTATTTAGTTCATATTCATCAAACTGTGCATACTGCTGCATAAGTGCACAAGTGCTCAATCAAAAATCAGGGTTAGAGTTAGCTCTGTGAATGCAAGCCAAAAATCACCTGTTAACATCTGTAAACCCATACCAATACAGAATTTAAATGTAAAAAACATAAACATGCACTGTAAGAGGAGTTTACTTTGCACCAAATAAACCACTAAAGCACAGCAGACAGTAAAATATGAAGAGGACATGACTGTGTGCAAAACAGTATTTGTCACACATTTTCCTGTAGTGCTCTGTCACGATGACTGAAAAATGCACAGAAATCAACGTGTACCTGTAGGTTGTGGAATAACCTTGAGACAATTTCAGGTCCTGAATATGTTGAAAATATACTGTTGAGTCATGTCCACAAAAACATTTTAAATATATTCCTTTTATTTATTTACCACACTATTTATTCACTAAGTGGAGAAATAGAAATGCATTTTATTTCACATTCAGCAATTAGAAACCTGTCCTGAACGGCAAATTGTCAACATCAGGACTTGGCTGTCAGTCACCAACCACACTCTGCAGTACAGGACACAAATCATCTCTTTCTAATCTTAAAAGAAAGGGGCATCAGCTGTTTGTTCAGACAAGTCAACAGCTGATGCAATGTCATGGAATGGTCATGGATTTCAGGATACAACCACCCCAACAACAATACTCTCTACTCATCAACAATGCAGCTGTAAAGATAGTGGATTCTGTGTTTCTGGGAACCACCATTACCAGAGACACATTTATCCAAGGTCATCAAGAACGCCCACCAGAGGATGTTCTTCCTCAGATAGCTCTGGAAACTGAACACCTCCTTAAAAATCCACACCCATTTCTACAGAGCTACTATCGAGACTGTCCTCGCTTCCTCCATCACTGTGTGGTATCCCGCATCTTTGATCCACACCATAAACAGACTGGAACACACTGTGCGAACAGCCAGCCATCTCACAGATCAGGAACAGCCGCCTGTGAGTGTCTAGACAATGTCAGAGCTAGAAAGCGGGCTAACAGAATAGTGGCAGATCCATCACACTCACCACCTCATCAAGAAACTCTGGCTGCAGGTCCTGCTCCAATTCAACCAGGCCATTTTAGTACTCAACAACCCTGTACCCACTTCTCATCCACTGTTCACTCTTCCTTTCCACACATGCACATGCTGCACTTTGTCACACATGGAGCAGTGCTTCCCTTACTCCTTCCAGAACTACGTAATATGTAGCATTAATGTAGCATTAACTTTAGTTTTATGCATAGTGTACACATGTGCTTTATCTTTATTTATTACATGTGTCTTCAGTTTCATTTTAATCAGTATTAGTGTGCTTGTTTTTATTGAGCTATTCTTGTTTTTAATGCACTGTGGCCTAAAGTGTACATTGTACATTTGGCAAAATAAAGCAATTCTGACTCTGATAAATCACCTCAATGTTTTCTGTATGGTTTGTTTTGTCAACAGCTGCACTACAACCAAACTGTTACAGATAATCTGTACCTCATATCAACATATGGCTTATGTTGGCTGACTCAGAAAACACAATAACACTGAACATTTCTTCTACTAGTCTAGAAGAAACGCTGTGAGTTCAGTATCAAACTTCAGTCCTTTACTCACTGAGAGCTGTGTCCAGTAGGAAAAGCAATGACAACACTGACTCTCATTTTGCTTCTATTTTTAGCATTTCTTTTCTTTGACTCTGAACATTGATTCTTATGGCAGCGGGTGGTGGTGGTGCTGATAATGGGCACTTTGTGAAAAGCTTCAGTCATTGTTGTGTTGCTTGTTTACAGTTGTTTACAGTTCACTAGCTGTCCTTAAAAATGAATGAAAAGTGGTTAGAATAGGCATGGTGAGTACAGCTAGGCTACTTCCTGTTTACTATATGTTGCACTGAGGCTGTGAGGGCAGACTCAAGGCTACAGTGGCCCATTGCTCACTCTAGTGGTACAATGCAGTACTACAGGACTGTCGTCCCAGGCCTGATAGTTCAGTACATATCCCTACAATACAATACTTTGGCCTCTTTGGCATAACATCAAAACTGTTATTTCTTAACACTCAAAGTAAAGTAGAAATGTTACAAAAAGCTCAGTCAAACCATATTATCATGTTTTCTGCTCTTAATGAAAAACACAGACCATGGTACACAAAACACTGTCCAGAAGAAATGGCTTTTGTTGGCTTTGTAATTCATTTGATCTGCAAATGTGACTACAGATAAATATCTGTTGAATGAAACATACAGGACATTTGCAGAGAGCCTGGCCTGATTCAGTTTTTGCTCCAATTTGTGATGTGCTGAAATCAAGGTTGTAAAACTTTTCTACATAAACAATAGACCTACTCCTCTCAAATTTTGTTCACAAATCTGTGTTACCAAACACTTGCCACACCTGACAGCTGTGGCATATCAGGATGGTGATTAGACAGAATCATTATTGCACAGGTGTGCCTTAGGTTGGTGAACAATAAAAGGCCATTCTAAAATGTGCAGTTTTATCACACAGCACAATGCCACAGATGCTCCAAGTTTTGAGGAAGTGTGTAATTGGCATGCTGACTGCAGGAATGTCCAGCAGAGCTGTTGCCTGTGAACTGAATGTTCATTTCTCTACCATAAGTCGTCTCCAAATTTGTCTATATTGTGTACATATAGAAAAAGTTTGACATCCTTGATTTAAGCTCATCAAAAATTGGAGCAAAAACAAAACTGTTGCATTTATATTATATAGAATCATTACATATTTTGTCAGCACTGCTTTCTATTTCCAGTTTCATTCATCACACGGTTTATGGGAATTATTGAAATGAAACTGAAATCATTCAGGCAGAGCTTCCACCTTAAGAATGTCACAGAAATATGAACCATCATTTACAGAAAAAAAACAGTAACTTAAAAGGTCAGAATGATCACAGTTCCATGAAACAGGAGGTGAGGTGTTCATTATTTTTTGCGCGGCACCTTGTCTCCCAGTGGTACTTCATCCATCATTTTCTGCACAGAGACCACAGAGTTAGTGTTGGTTCCAACAAAACAAAAAAACCTAAAACAATTATTCAACATCATTTGTTGTTGTCATATATATATATATATATATATATATTATATATATATATATTATGATTAGATATGTAGATGATTGTGTTTTGCTGCTTGAGGAGTAATATTTGATGACATTCATTAAGGTGTGTGTTTTAAAGATGTGGAAGCTGACCAGACATGGAAGGTCTAATGAAAGATAATACACGCAAGACACACACAAGATTGAAATTCAGCTGTTGCAGTATCAAAGTTTCTTCTAAGTCCTCCAAATTTGTGGAACACTAAACCAGTATTCCAATGGATTAGTGCCTTTATTGTTAAACCTACAAGAAAAGTTGTATTTCAAAATTAAATGATACAAATAATTTATCTCTAAACCATACTGTATGCATTGTTAATATTTCAATGTGAAATTAAAATACCAAACAGAAATGAATAAAGTAATCTTTACTAAAACATTGAGTACATTCAAATTGACAAATATAAAATGAAAGCATCTCCACAAGGGTGGTTTCTGTGAAATAACTGATAGTTGGCAAATGCTAATTAAATATACATACAAAGCATATTTTGATTTTCAGCCTTTTAAGTTTGAAATTATTTGAACACAATTATCTTTTCTTCCTATTTATTATTAAAATTATTCTCCTGTGAGTTATGGCAGAGATGGGTCTTTGAGTGTAAAAATGAACACCAACCTCTTTATGAAGTGAAAAGATGCTAAATAGGTGATTTCCTGAGTACACAGACCAATAGACTACTTCATCAGACATACACGCACCTCGAGCAGCCTGCTGTAGTAGGTGAAGCTGTCTTCTCCATCCCTGCGGCTGTCATCCACCTTGTACCTCCTGCAGGCCAGCAGGAGCTCATTGGAGCTGTAGAGGGGGGCAGGGTCGATGGAGTGGCTGTTGATCAGGCTGACCAGATACTCTCGGTAATGCTTCCTGTAGACCAGTGACCTCATGTTAGCAGAACCGCATAGAACACTAGAGCAATAAATAAATGAACACTGAAGACATGATGCATGATACAGAAGAAAGTACAATCACAATCTAATGTGCAGTTCAATCAGATAAGTCCACTGTCCTTGCATCATAATGTGTTCATGCAGTTCTCTCAATTACAAACAACCTACAATTAGTCACAGACTTTTTTTAGTAAGAGATACCTATACCTATGAGAGTGGGCCATAGGAAAACAAGTCCACATGTGGAGACCTTGTCAATCAAAGATTTCAAACCCAGGTAACATGTTATCCAGTATGTGTTTTAGACATTTGTAAATAATACTGTATTGCATCATACTCGCAGAGTCCAGCATGACCAGGTTGGGTCTGAGCTCCACAGGCCGAGTCTGGCTGCTGCCCTCCTTCATCCTTCTGCTCTATTACTCCACACAGACCTGACAAAAAGAGAGGGTGGAGAAGATAAAGAGGGGCAGATGGGGATTTTGTTGACAATCTCACCATCACAACAACTGATGATGTTTATGGATGAATAAGACACATTACATTAGAGGGGGAGGTATGGGTTACCAAACTGAAGCTGGAGCTTTACAGAGATCGGTTTTCCTCCAGGCACCATGTTTATGGTGCTTTACAGTAACTGATTTTTTTTGATTGACAGTACATCTTGACCAATGAAAACATGATAAGATGCTGTAGCAGTATCCAGATGACTGTGACAGAAAGGATCCATTCAAAGATCCAGGACCCTTCCCAAGCATTGAGTAAACACATTTTAATAATGTAGATTAACAGAGATGATAATTTTGTTGTTGCTACTGGTTAGCTGACTCTGATTATATGTGTGTGAGATAAGTGCAGAGCTGAGTGAGCAGTAGAAACTGTAAATATTGACAGAGGTACAAAAAACAAATTGCAATGCTTTCACTGACCAAATTAATTGTATTAGATTCTGATGTCTGCAACACACTAAAAAAAACACTGGAACTGAAAACTGTTCTGGAAGATTTGACAATTATCAGGTTAACTGGCAAGAGCTGAGGGGATCATGAATGAACATAAAGGAGCATCCACCAAAGGCTTAGTCTTTGCAACCATGGATCATGACTCAACATTTTATGCCAAACTTCATGAGAATTGTCAGTCATTTCAAAAAGAATATTTATTTATTTAACACAAAATTGTAAAGATTTGAGGTCTTTCACATCTAAATAATATAGTGAACAGTTTCAGGAAGTCTGGGGAAATTTCAGTGTGTAAAGACCAAGGGTGGAAACCACTGTTTGATGTGTGTGAGCTTCAACCCTCAGGTGACATTGCATGAGAAACCATCATGATGATGAATACAGGCACATGGGTTCAGGAGGACTTTGGAAAACTGTTGTCACTTAACACAGTCTAACGCTGCGCCACAACTACAACCTGAAACTGTACCACACAAGGAGGAAGCCCTATATCAATTCTGTGCAGAAACACCGCTGAGTTCTCTAGGCCTGATCTCATCTTAGATGGACTGAAAGACAGTGGAAACATGAGCTGTGGGCATAAGAGTCCACGTTTCAGCTTGTGCTTGTCATCGAGTTTTACATGCCAAAGATGGAAAAGACCACCCAAACTTATCAACCAAAAGCAGCATCTGTGATGGTCTGGGGCTGCTTCAGTGTCCACATGGCTGACCTGCATATGTGTGAATGTACCATTAATGTGAAGGCATAGATTGGAATTTGTAAAAGACATATGCTGCCATCGACATCTTTTCCCTGAAGTCTGTGGTTGTTTCAGCAAGACAATGCCAGGCCTCATTCTGCACCAGTTCCAACAGCATGGATTCATAGTCGCAGAGTGCTTGCGCTGGACTGTCCTGCCTGCAGTCCACATCTGTCTCCTACTGAAAATGTGTGGACATCATAAGGAGAATTAAACTGCCACCACGGACTTGTAAACAGCAAGAGTGGAAAAAATTCCACTTGTAAAAGTGGAACTTTTTACTTTATGCTCTATAAACTTTTCAGTCTTTGAGTGTCTTGCAGGCCTCAGTATCAAAATGTGCTTATATTTACAAAATACAGTTTTTTAATTCATCAGTTTCTTTGTAGTTTTGTCAGTTAAATAATGTTCAAGGTAAATAAAGGTTCAAACAAATTAATTAATTATTATCAAATCAAACGATTTTACTTTGTATTGTATTTTAGAACATGTCCCAGCTTTTCTAGAAGTGGAAATTTGTATGTTAGTGTATGTATTTATCACGTGTTAACAGTATCCTGGCGTCAAAATCTGATCTGGTCCTTGTGAGTTGATCTGTGTGTTAGCCAATTAGAGCGTTTGCTGATGAAAGGTGGGTGGTTACCTATCAGCAAAGTCTGAGCATGTGTGGCAGACACACAAAGGCTGTTTCCATACCTATCTTATTTCATCTGGACTTTCAGACTATTCAGTTTGATTCAAATGAAGAAGATTGTAGATCAACAATCTCGTACCATGATCTCTCTCAGGCCAAACAGTCAGACTTTGAGCTGACCAAAAGAGGTGGTCTCAATCTGTATCAAACTGAACCATGGCGCGGTTCATATACAGTGTGAAAATACTGTGTGGAACACAAAAGAAGAAAAACGCAAGATTGAATAAGTTTAAAATTAGGCAAATTAACAAAATGCCGATGTCAAATACACAACCGCTTATAAAGTGAGACACAGTACACATAGATGTGATGACGACAGGACATATTAGTCCACTTCCAGAATTGTGAGGTGAAAGCAAAACTAAGCAGACCAAATGTATAGTGTAACAAAAACTTGAACCTTGGTTCGAATTTTCAGGTGTGAAAGTGCCCTAAGAGGCCCCCATCAAATCAATCTAGTCTTTAATAGACACAGATAAAAAGTGATGCAAGAGATGCAACTACAAGTGTTAAGTATATGCATATGCTGTCTTATATACACAAATATCAACACATATTTACCTCACCAAGTCAGTATGTTTTCCTCTGTTGTATTTTTGAGAATCTCAGAGAATCATCATAATGTATCAAACAATGGTCTTGGCTTACCTGTCTGTGTTCCAGGAGGAGGTTCAGTGTTGAATGCTACTCCATTATTCTGTTGATCACAATGACAAAAACACAATGCATATCACTGTTAATCTGTCTACACAGTTTTCCCAGTGGAGGCGAGTCATTAGTCAGTCAGTCATTATCTGTAACCGCTTAATCCCCCTATGGAGGGTCGCGGGGGGGCTGGAGCCGATCCCAGCC
>JAPQRN010001915.1:0-10825 GCA_037367275.1 Coranthus polyacanthus | reverse complement strand
TGTCTCCTCAGGTCGTCAGGAGGCGGATGTCACGCAAACACCATTCTTACAACGTTCATTTTTCTAGAGTTGAAGGACAATCTGATGAGGATTATGACAACTTTAATGTTTGTGGAGTTGAAGGAGGACCTGCTGAGGAGGAAGGAGTCCAAGGAACAGAGTAGGACCTCCACTGACCTCACCTTATCTTCAGCTGGATTTCACAGCAGATATAAATCATCAAGGGATTTCACATTTTTATCTCAAAGAGAACCAGCTCAGTTTTCTGGTTTAACATCTAGTTACAAATAGATCTGAAGGTTTAGTGAAAAACATAAAGAGATATTTCGACAGAGGGAAAATACTTTGTTTAATGAAATCTTTCTCAATACTCTTTAAAAGTTGGATTCATTACTGGTGTTTGTACGTAGGACTCACTGACAATTACAAAAGTGTAGAAGTCTGAAAAATAATTATTACTTGTACATTGTAAGCATGTGATCGTATCATCAGTTACTGTTGTTGAATGTGTCATTGTGCAGATCATTATTGTGTAAAATGACATTTATATCATGACATTTAATTGATGAAACATACAGGTTTTTTATCTTTGACTTTGATTCTCTTTACTTCAATATGTAAATAACACAAAGAATATGTGGAATGATTCATTAAAACCTATGAAAAGAATGTAAGTTTGTTAAAATTTCATTGACGTCTATTGTAAATGATGATGTAGATAACTCCAATCCTTGCATTCTACTGTCTTTTGTCACATAGGCATATATTTCATTTTCATCAGTCTTCACATTTTCAGCAGTTGAGACCATGACACAAGGAAAATATGCAAATGAGGGAAATGTGGGTGGATTTCATGGGACTGACATACACCTATAGAGTTATCTGGAAAGCTCAAAAACTATGTAAGAGCTTTCAATGAAAATAGGTTTAATATCACAGGCGGCCCATTTTAGGGTTAGGGTTACATTTGATGTATCTTTAACCTGACAACCTGTCAGGTTGTGTTTCAATCACATTTGAAATATAGAAACTAGAAGATGTTCCCTTTCAAATGTCACCTCATAACATGCATTTTGGACTTACAGTTATTAACCCTAACCCCTTACCCTAAAGTAGTGTTAGGTAAAGGGCTATGGTTGTGGGTGAACAGAAAAGAGTGGATGTTAAAAGGTTAACTGATACACATGATGGACAAAGGAAGCAGTTGATACAAAGCTGGTGTACACAGGAGTCTCCCTCAGTTTCATATATTGATACTACCAGCAGATGTAGCCAGAGTATTACAATTACAAATGTTGCTTTAACAACTCTCTCAATATAGTTAAATTACCATTTTGTTATGTTGGGTCTGGTGTGTAAGTTAGGGTTGTATGATGAATATCTAAAGCTATTTTGAGACATACTGATTCTGTACTGATACTGATACTCACTGTAAAGTAATAGGTAAACCTTAAGACAGTTGTTTTTATCCTCCTTTGGTAAACAGTGACATTTTCACTGCCAACATTCTTTGCATTCTTTGTTTAAAGTGTACATTAAATGTCTTGTCCTCTGTTGGGAACTAAGAACAGTAACATTTTCCAAAGTAACATTTTCACTGCCAACATCCTTTGCAACACTGTAAATATGTCGTGTTAAATTTTACTAGTCCTTTTTATTCCTTTTAAGTTGTAGCTACTTGCATACTTGCAATAAAGATCATTATCCATTGGCTTGATTTTCTTTCCGGAACACTCCCCCTCAGCCAGGACTAAGTGGCAAAATATGATACAACACTGCTGCTTAAGAAAAAACAATGAAATGAGGACTAAAACAAATGATTTCCTGCTGAAATAAAAGTAACATCATACTTTTACCAAATTAAACAAAGTGTGTTCTGAATAATACGCCAAACACATGACCTACACTAATACAATTTGTTTTTATTAGAAGTCCTAGGTAACAATGGCGGGTTGTGAACAGCTGCTAGTAACATGGCTAAAACACTGGCAACTAGAAAAGCACTCGAGAGTGCAGACCAAGAATGCTTCAGAAAATTCCTGGATGCAGATGGTAATCCAGAACACCAACAAAATTGAATTATCGCTTCTTTGTCCCATTATCAACATTTCCTGAAAATTTCATTAAAATCAGCTCATAACTTTTCAAGTTATCTTGCTAAAAGGCAGACAGACAAACAAACGCAGGCAAAAACATAACCTCCTTGGCGGAGGTAATAACAGTCTTTCCCCAACCCTGGTAAAGACAAAGTACATGGTTCAAACAATAGGCTATGTAGTTAGAAAGGTAATGAGCTACACTTAAGTAACTTAATCAACTGGAAACAATACACAATCAATTTTTCAGTAGTTAAGTAAAAACTTTAACAGAATGGTAGCTAAAAAAATATCCCACTGTAGACACTGTCATTAGTTACTGTGCATGTATTTTACTTATTAGATGTTAGCTTACCAGTAGTAAGCTCAAAGATTATAGAAGTAGTTAGTTCTTTGGTAAAGTAATGGCTAATATTTCACAATCATTTTTATCAGTAGTTAAGTAAAAACACTGGAATTAGTTACTGTATATTTGCCTAAAGCTTACCAGTAGTAAGCTAACAGTTAACAGGCCGTAGGAAGCTAACCAGTAAGTAAGTGTGACATTGAGTTGTGGAAGGTGATAAAGTGATGGATCTGTAGCAATTGACATCATTTGCTATTGACACATGAGAGATACCTGGGGCAGAAAATACACGCATTTCATTGCAAGTTAAGTGTCAGCAGTAACATGAAACAGGATGATATGTGATAAATGTAGATACATTAAAGCTGCATAAGGTGGAAAATAGGGGGAAAATGCTATGTACTGGTATGTACTTTACAGGTACAAAGTGTGTACACTGTATGTTACGCCCTGTAATTTAAAACAATGTTTCTTTTGTACTGCAAAAACAGCTGCTATGTATGTTGCTGATAAAGGTCATGTGTTCTTTATTTGTTTCTTTGATTTACTTTCAGTGATCCAGTGTTTAAACAGGAACAGGTCCAGTAGCTTTGATACATCCTGGAGCACATCCCACATTAAAAGTCTTTTAAATGCCGGTTCTTCACAGGGGACAGCAGGGTATTCTCAGGCGAACAAAGGCAAGGTGAGAATTTTCTTTAAATAAATCATTGTCATGCTTTCAAGTCTTTCAAGTTGTGTTCATGTCTAACAGTTATAGATGCAGGAGAGAGAAGAGACAGGGGATGACATGAAATAAACGCTACATGGACAGCGAATCACTTCTTTCTATGCTTCTATACATTCTGATGTGAATATGCCAGCTGACATGATGGATCTTTGTCTGAGGATTCACTAAGGTTGTGGGAATGTGGAAGCACATCTAAGTCCTGCCTCCATTCATCAAGCTTCCTTCCAGCTAATTTCCTTCTTTTCTACACTTTTCCATCTCATTTTCCCGAGAGACTGATTTTCATCTGTCATCATCCTCTATCCTCTCTTTCGTTTCTTGTTTCCTCCAGTTTCTATGACCAGTAGGCTGTGCTATGCTTAAACCACCACTCTAACACCAAGTCAAAATTTTAATATACTTTGTACATGTTTATACTGCCTCTTACATATTGTTCTCAGGCTGATAAGGTGGATAGGGAGGCCAAGAAATGAATAAGATGGTAGAATTTTTATTTTTCTATATCACAAAATGTTAGCATGCTAACACACTGAACTAAGATCGTAAGTATGATAAACATACCTACTAAATATCAACAGTCTTACCATTGTCTGCTTATCTATTGTAGAAGTAAAAATAGTAAGATCGAATCGAATTAAAATGATCCTTTGGCATATAATGTGGTCAATCATTTTGTTTCCAGAACATAACTGGAAAACCATTCACTAGTTTATCATCAAACTGGCTACATTCATCGGTTATGTGTTGAAGTGGTGCCTTTTGCTATTCTGTGTGCTGTACATCCATCTTGTTTATATATATGTTGCTGACTTATTCATGTTGTCATTTTCTGACACTACTCAACTCCTCTGCTGTCAATGGGCAAAGTCAACGAAACTAAGCTAACATCATTCATGTTTGTGGGGGTGTCTTTTTTACCTGGACACTGCATATTGGCTACCCAAAGGAAGATAAGACACTGGAGCATAGTGGAATACACATAGGCTTTGTATTGGAACTCCACACGATGTTGAATCCATTATTATTTCTGTAGAATAAGCTGGCATAATTTTATTCAGACCAAATTTGCACACTGTCAGTATGAACAGTTTTGATGAAATATGAAAAATGTATTTTGCATGTTTGTGTTATTTATGTGTCTTCCCCCAAGGGTTTAAATGTTACAATGTTAACTAATTTTTAAAAATTAAAAAAAAAACAAAATGTGCTAGTAGGTGCCACTCTCTCCCCTACCTCAAAACCAGCTACACTCCACTCTGTGGCCACTGTCAACATGGGTAAGTCTGCACCAGAGAGCATTGTTGTTTAGTTTAATATACTATTATATATTATCATAGCACATTTAACTTACCTGAAATGGTAACAGGAATCCTGTACATGACTGCTAGGATTACTGACATGGTTGAGACAGGAGGCACAGCTGAAGAGCATGGTTGTGGTCGTCGTATTTATTGCCTTGTTCCTCGATGGTATGCTGCTGTCAGTGGTTGGTAAGTTCAGACATAGCAAGTGTTGTCCAACATATTTATTAATCCTGTGATGGAATTTGACTCTTTAACCTTAAACACAATATGGAGCAGGGTTACCAACTTTCTGAAATGGAAATCAGAAAGGTGAGATGGTGGTGGTGGTGGTGGTGGTCATGTAAAGTAACTCAAACTTCAGTGTTTGGTCAAAGGTTTGTCAAATCCACATAGATCCATAAAACTGATTATTTTTTTATATCCTATATTTTGTTTACAGTGCCAATCCTTCCCAGTTACCTCTATGCAATTGACCATGCTACCTCCATCAGTGAGAACAGCACCAGAACAACAGTTGATTCTTCTATCGTCCAGTCCTTCAGTAAAAGCTCAGTGACGTTGGGCTCCACATTTATACCTCCACAACAGAGCCCAGTCCACAAACCTCCTGATTCAAACTGCTCTGAAGACAGTGATCAGCTGGACTCTGAAAGCATTAAAGTAGGAGTGTTGCTTGCCTCCAAGCCTGCACTACAGCTTATCACTAACCCCTTCATTGGGCCACTTACTGACAGGTGAGTGACTTTCTACTGTGGGAAATCAAGGCCAAAAAAACCCATAGATTTTTCTTACCCATGTACTGTATGTTGTACAGGATTGGCTTCCACATCCCCTTGTGTGCTGGTTTCTGCATCATCTTCCTGGCCTCCATTTGTAAGTGTTTTTCAGTTTAGCCTCTGGTGTTAAAATAATTACATTATTTTCACGTGTTTTATAAGGTGTACAAATGTATTTAATACTTGACACACATACTTAACTATTTGTCCACAACAAGTTGACGTTTCTACATTTCTGAACAATCACAAAAGTACATCTGACATCACCAGAACCTCCCTGTGGCCTGATGCATTGGCCCACTTCTACTAGGATGGTTATTGTTCAATGAATATTCCAAGGAAGAAAGGAATGGAGACTGCATTTGAGAGAAAGAAGAAAAAATACACAGAGCCATGTACTCACATTCATGGTGGAGGGGGTTCACCTATCCAGTGAAAGCTGGCTGTAGAGGCTAAACATGTACCCAGCGGTTCCTGAAGTCTCTTGGGATCACAGGCTTCATGTTAAGAAAGGTTTTCAAAGACCTGACCATGGAGGCTCCAGACTAAGCACAAGGTGTAGGGAAGGCACAAATCCTTGGGCTGACTGCAGAGGCCAATAAGGAGATATCCCTACCACTTCAACATCGGATGATGGCACCATCTGAGGTGCATCTGGCAGAAATGCCAATTAAGTGGATGCCCCAACCCAACTGCAAGAAAAAAAAATTGTCATTGCACATTTCTGCAAACCACTGATACATATAATGTGGTATAAAAAGCATTTTAAAATTTCTAGATATGTTGAGCAATGAACTACTCCTCGCCCATGTTCAGCACCATCCAGCAAAGAGCTGAGTGTTAAAGATAGTGCCCAGTTGGTGGCACTGGCAGCATTAACCAGGGTTATGCAGAGAGTCCATGATGTCGAGGGGGGACCTGTATGAGGTGGTGGAAAACAGATGTCTGGAGCTGTGGAAACATCATGACAGACTAGCAGTTATTTCTATACTTATGTATTTTTAACTCCTTGTCTTTTTCTTTTGTTTTTTTGGGAAGTGTTTGCCTTTTCATCCAGCTACATCTTGCTGCTACTGGCCAGATCAGTGCAAGGTGTAGGTGGGGCCTGCTTGGCTGTTTCAGGTGTGACACATTTAATATGAATATTCACAAATCTCGCTTATTTTTTAATAGAACTAGAAATTATAAATTAATTTATTTTTATGTTATTTTTGTTTTGCAGGGCTGGGTTTGCTTGCTGATGTTTTTGAAGATAATACAGGGAGAGGAAGTGCAATGGGTTTATGCTTCACTGGTTTTGCATTAGGATTGCTAGGTATGCAAACAGACAGCAACAAGAGTACTTTTTACTGCCCCATACATGCTTCATACAAGTATGTAAACATTCTGAGCTACACTAGATTGGGTTCGCATAATGCATTCTTACAGGTGTCAGGTAATAAATCATAATGAGATACATGTGCAAGTTGAAGCCACCTAGGGGCATGAGCGATAAGACAAAGCAGACCTTTTTGTTTGCGTTCACTTCCCGGTGTCCTTTTGCAAAGGACTGCAACTCAAAATGCCTGAAGCTTGATGATCTGTACTTGTGCATTTTTGCCAGAGTAGCTAGGCTTTGGCATTATGTTGTCATACTTGTGTGAAGCATGTTTCAGACCTAAAATGAAAAAGCTTTATTGGAAAACAAAATATATATATATATATCAGAAAAAAATGGAATGGTATGGAAAAAGCAAATAAAAAAACAAAGCACTGATATTAAAATTTACTTAGACTTGTATTTCTTTGTAGACAGTATGAACACAACACATTTCACATATTTTGTCTGGATCAACTTAATTTCATTTGTAAATATACACATATCACATCACACATCATCCAGGCAGCAACACATTCACATCATCATTTGAGACAGCCAATGCTAATTATGAGTTAAAATAACGTAATTTGATGTGAACAGGTAATTGTAAGCATTATTTAGTACAAAAGCAGATTCCAGGTACCAGATACCATGCTTCTAATCTATTTTTTTATGTCCTGAAGCTGGTGCTCCATTTGGCAGTGCAATGTATGAGTTTGTTGGAAAGATGGCTCCTTTCCTGTTCCCAGCTGTCATGGCTGTTTTGGGTGGAGGTACGGTGGAAAGATCTTATATTTCTATACATTCTTAATAGAAAAATAAGTGTTGCATGATGTTGTATCCTGTCCTGCTCACTGTTCCCAATCAGGTTTGCATTCCCTCATCTTTAAGCCGACACACGTACAAACACAGGTGAAGTATAACAATTACTGTCACCATGAACTTATACTTCCAGATCCAGCATGGAAGAATTGCACCTGCTTGTGTGCTCACGTGAAGTTTGTGCAGTTGTTTTGTTTTTCCATTGGAGGACATTTCTAATGGTAATTATTGTTGCACACTTCATCTGTAGAAGAGCAGAACTCGGGCGTGAGCATGAGGATTTCCACAGAAAAATCACCCAAGTCCTCAACACAGAGATCAGTGTGTTGTGGTTGTTATCATGGATGTAAGCATCCACTTAAAGAACTTAGTAGTGAGCTAATGGCTTAACTTCTGTGTTAAAGTTTTATTTCATCTTAAAGGGCATGATACTTAATTAATAATGCTCAACATAAGTTAAGTTTGTTTTGTGCTAGGAGTCAATGGTTTGACATTAGCCCTAAGCTAACAACTGGCTGTTGCCAACACGTGTTTGCAGTTGGGTTGGTAATCAGTGCACACTACCAGATTTGGCTCAAAAAAATCAAACATATTTGATTAAGTGCGACTGAGGTCGAGTCGGGTCTGTTTCCCCCACACACTTGCAGATTTACATCTTCACCCCTCACACACTAACAGATTTTTGTGCCAACTAGCCATGCCGACTGTCCCCAACTAGCGCAGACTGGTGCAGACTTTGCCCAATTGGTAATCATAGGTAAAATCTGGCAAAAAATCTTGTAGTATGTCCTCAGCTTTAGTCCTTCAATGCCTCTTTTTGCTCCTCCAAAGCTGCAACAATGTGCAACACTAGATACTATTAGCTTAGAAATGGAGTTAGCTAACATAAAAAACAACCATCCAAACACCCAAGCACACACAAATCTTCCATACTGAACCTTTAAAAAGTAATTATTTAAATTACCTCGATTAAAATATGTTTTTTTCTTCTACACAGAGAGAAAAAGGGACTCCACTGCTGACTCTCATGAGGGATCCATACATTCTCATTGCTGCTGGTATTTTAAAAAGCACTTATATACATTCATTAAGATAGCTTTTGCCTTTCTTCAACAATGCCCAGTACCTTCATTCATTTGTGCTGTAAGCCCTCTAGTGGTCATCAGAATGATTACAATGTGCATAAGGAGCACAATACTGTGAAGCTGTTATAGAACCACTATATGCATTAGGAAGTTGGGATGGTTAGATGGATGACCACTAATCATAAACTAATGCATTGTCGTCCTCTTCTTCAGGAGCCATTTGTTTTACAACTCAGGCTGTTGCTACATTAGAGACAGCTCTTCCCATCTGGATGATGATGACCATGTGTCCTAGCAAATGGCTGATAGGTAATCAGGTTCTAGAGAAATATTCTTGGGGTGACAAGAAGGTGGCAAGAGGGTGGCATGGAGGCAGGCAGAAACAAATATGCTTATTTAATCCCAAACAACAAAACTTTATGGAACTTAAACCCTTACTTAGAAGTGTAAGGCAAAAACACATGTATTTATTTGAAAAGGAACTTCCTACTTTTGGTGTTTATCTTAAAAAATACCAAATCTAATCTACTGATTCAATGTACTGTTGAAGCAAAGCACAAAAGTATGAAAGCTCGGCATTGTTGTAACGGTGCGTTTGCGAACCCAAGTGCAGCACTACAGAAGCCGGCAATTTCACAGAGTTGATATTTATTGAACAATGGGTGAACAGATAAACAAAGAAACAGGTGACTCTCTCAGCCAGGCACCCGGCTTGGATCTGCAAAGGCAGTGGGAGGAACTGGGAGCCGAAGCAGCCACAGGTGACATCGGCTGGCTCGTGCTGGAGTGGAGCACGGAGGTGAAGGCGGATGAACACCACAGAGAGGGAGAGGGAACTCACATAAGTGGGCCGCTGCACGGTGATGGTGTCTGGTAGCCGTGGAACCACTACAGAGGGTAGCAGAGTCGCTGTCATCATCGAAAGACAGTTCAGTTGAGACGCTCGGTGGTCAGGGACAGAAGGCAGGTCGGGTTACCAGAATACAATACTCCTCGGATAGGATGTCTTCCTCCAGACTCTCGGCCTCCGAGGGGGTGCTGAGGTAGTCCCTCAATCCCCTCCTGGTCCTCCTCATTGTCCTGTCTGGGTTCATCGTCCCCTCTCGGCCGCCCTCATTGGCCTCCTTGTCGTCCTCGGGTTCCTGGCGTGCTCCTGCAGTTCTTGTGGTTGTTGCGGGCTGGTCCGGGTGCCTCCTGTGGAATTCCCTGATAAGGTTGCGGTCAAGGATGAAACGGGAGGTCTCCTCCAGACTGTATCCTTCCCAGTCGGTCAGGTATTGGAGGCTCCTGCCACGCTGCAGGGAGCAAATGATGCGGTGAACCGAATAGGCGGGACCCCCATGGATGAGTTGGGGAGGTGAAGCTGCCGGGACCAGGGGGCTCTCTTGAACTGGCTTGATTTTGGAGACGTGGAAGGTGGGGTGTATTCTCATAGACCGGGGAAGCTTCAGCTTGACTGCCACCGGGTTGATGACCTTCTCAATCTTGAAGGGGCCAATAAATCAGGGTGCCAGCTTGCGGGACTTTACTTGTAGTGGGAGGTCCCTGGAGGACAACCACACCTTCTGTCCAACCTAGTATGGCAGGGCCTCAGACGGTCGGCGTCGGTTGGTGGTGGTGTTGCGGTCCCCCGCCTGGAGTAATACAGCATGCCTGTGTCCAGGTCCGATGACAGCGGTCTATGAAGGCCTTGACCGACAGGCAGGAGGTCTCCTTCTCCAGGGAGGGAAATAGGGGTGGCTGAGGGTGTACTCTACCCAGATGTGTTGAGGAGACCAGGTAGAGGGATGTCTGGATGCCATGCAGCGGAGGGCAGTTTCCATCACCTGGTTGATTCAATTCAATTCAGTTTTATTTATATAGCCCAATATCACAAATCAAAATTTGCCTCAAAGGGCTTTACAGTCCATACAAGGTACAACACCCTCTGTCCTTAGACCCTCGGTTTGAGTGAGGAAAAACTGCCCAAAAAACTCATCTGGGAAAAATGGTAGAAAGCTCAGGAAGAGCCACACAAGAGGGATCCCTCTTCCAGGACAGACAGACAGTGCAATAGGTGTTGTGTGTACAGACAATGGTAAACAGTGGAAATGCTTAGCATGACACAACATTCACACAGACAGGATGATATAGAGAGAATAAACAACACAGACACTGGAGGAAACACTGGACAGGATGGAGTCAAGAACCACACATCAGGAACGTACAGCTCCAGATGCAGAGATACTTGTAGGAAGAGAGAGGACAGAGAGGAAAAAGCACAAAACTACAGGAAGGGGAAGACACAAAGTTAGTAACATGTAATG
>JAPQRN010001914.1:0-10827 GCA_037367275.1 Coranthus polyacanthus | reverse complement strand
TATTCCTCGTATTCAGGCAGAGAAAGTTGAGACAGGGGCGTTTTAGAACTAGTAAAAAGGGGAAAATAATAGGAAAATAATTCAATAACAATGTGATTTGAAAGAGGTGATGTGAACAGGTGATTGTAATTAAAATTTGGTAAAAAAGAAGAGAAAAAAAAGATCACCAGTTTGTCAACAAATGTGTGAAGAAATGATTGAAATGTTTAAAAGAAATGTTCCTCAAAATACGATAGGAAGGGATTTGGATATTTCACCCCCTACAGCGCAGAACAGAATTAAAAGTACATAAAGGGCAAGGCGCCTATAAGCTGAGCATCTGTGATCTCTGATCCTTCAGATGGCACCGCATCAAGAACCATCATCTACAGCTGATAGAACCACATGGCCTCAGGATTACTGGCAAACCTTTATCGAGCTCTACAGTGCGGAGTTACGTCCACAAATGCCAGTTCAAATTTTACTGAGCCAAAAAGCAGCCTTATGTTAACTGTGTCCAGAAGCGTCGTGGACTTCTCTGGGCTCGGAGGCATCTGGGATGGACCATCACTCAGTGGAAACATGGAATGTGGTCAGAACAATCACTATGCCAGGTCTTTTTTTTGGAGGAGATGGATACCATGTGCTCTGGACCACAGATGAAAAGGTCCGTCCAGACTGAACAAGTCCAGAAGCCAGGGTCCGTCATGGTCTGGGGTTGTGTCAGTGCCCCTGGTTAAGGTCATTTGCACTTCTGTGATGCACCAGTAATGCTAAAAAGTACATGGAGGTTTTTGGAGCAACACATGCTGCCTTCAAGACAACAGCTTTTCTGGGGACACCTAATTAAAATTGAAATAGCATAATAGAGGTCAGAGATGATTTATTAATCACTGTTTCCAGTTTTAATTTAACATACCGTTCCAACTTCTTCTTATTTGAGATTGTACACTCAGGAATTCACATCGCACTACAGATACAGATCAGATCATACAGGTTAATCTGAAAGGGGGAAATTCACGCCCATCAGTTTAAAAGAAAAGAAGGGGGAAAAAAGTAATGAATTAAACTAAAACAAGTATAACAGGATATTCAGTCTATCTTCTGTTTTTTTTCTTCTCCAATCTATCTCTAATCCCCATGGTTACTAATAATCTTACTCAATTGTTCACACATGCGGAATGGATTCTAATGTAAATGAAGACTATATATGGCATTAATGATCAAATGTGTGACCTTGTCAGTGTTCAGCACAAACCGAACCCTGAAGGGAATGAAGGCTCAGAGCCTACAGATGCATGCTGGGAAGAAGGAAGGGCTTTGGTGCTGTTTCCACTGCTACAAATGGCAGAACAGCAGCAGCAGCAGCAAGGATTTCAGGTAAGCAGAGTGGAATTCAGTGGTGGATCCAACTTTATTTATAATCGAGAGTAATAATAGTTCAATAGTAATGTGAACGGCATCAAAACTACACAAAATAATTAAATTTACATACAGTACATCAAGAGATGAGCCATTAGAAAACAACTGAATTAAAGGTCCAGTGTGTAAGATTTAGATGGATCTAACTGCAGAAATGGAATATAATATTCATAGTCACGGAGTCCGCCATGTTGCGCTGCCACATTTCTACAGCAGCCCAGAACAAACTTCCTCTTCTCATTTTTCATGTTTTATTGAAACCCAATTCTGTCACCTACTATGTCTGATTGTGAACCAACGTTATTATCCACTTAAAGGGGTTATATGTAGTACTGACATTCAAAGAATGAATCCAACTATCAACAAAAGGGAGCACTCACATACCAGAACGCACCCAGAGCTACCGGAACCACCAACGAATCAACACTACGTCTCCATAGACTGTATGACTAACTGAATAAAGTGTGAAGCTCATTCTTTACATAACCAGCATCTGTGTTATGGTATCATCAAAAAAAACTCCGACAGCCGGTCAATATAACGTCCGCATGCTGTGTCAGCCGATAGTTTACATTATAGCTCTGTTAGATAAGCTCAGTTTGCAGCAAGAAAAGAGCCACAGTAAAACAGACAAACAACCTCTTCTTCTGTGCGTTTTGTGTTGTCAAGAGCTGCACTGGTTGCCTGTTGTGCATTGTCTAGACAAGGTCAGACCTGCCACAGCTAAGTCTGAATTGTGTATGAACAGACAGTGAACTTAGTAAACAGAATAAGATGAAATAGTAACTTTAAACCTTCATAATCAAACTCACCCGTGTAGGAGAAATGTTGCAATCTCAGCATCAAACTTTTTTTTTTTAGATTTGTGTCCAGCAACAGGAATGCTTCTATTTTTATGCCTGTTTTCTTTTTTTTGCAGCCATTGTAGAGGAGTTTGCGAGGGGTATTCAGTATGTTGCAATCTGTAACTTCACCACTAGATGTCACTAATTATTATACTTTGAACCTTTAAATGTACAGCGACGCCTGTCTGTACACATTCATCTGCAGAGCAAAATGTTTCTTTGTTCTGTCAGTTGTTTTGACTAACTTTATTGTTGTAGAAAAAGTAAGTAGAAGTATTAAACTGCAGAAAATGGCCATACACAAGTAAAGTGCATATACCTCAAATTTGGACAGTACGGTACTGCTCAAACGTACTTACGGTTCACCACTGCTTCTGCGGAGGCAGTTTGTCCAGAACACACTGTACGTATCCTGTGTTTTTGCATATTTTGTGTTTTTTTTACATGAAGTCCAAAGTGTCCCGATGTGAAACATTTTGTTTTCGTGAACTGAACAGATTAAATGAGTTCATCTGAAGCCAAAACCCGGAGAGATCTGAAGACCCCTGAGATTACGACCCTAACCAGCCATCGCGCGCAAACAGACTCGCAGTTGTTCATTAGCAGCAATTTGTGAGATCGGATCAGCTGCAGTCACAAAAACAACTCATGACCGGTTAAAGGAAGGCTCCGTAAGTCACTGTCAAACTGTTTAAAAACTCTGCCCCACTTTCTGGACACACAGTTTATTTTCACACTTTTTCCTGTAAATAACTGCTGAGTTAAACCTAACAGCGTAACGTGACGTTAACACATTTCAGACCCACAGCAGAGTCTTTAAGTGCCCCTTAAATCTGACCTTTTGTATATGGATGTCTGTATTTAGGGTCTTATTCTACTAAAACAAACTGTAATTTTGTCACATTGTCCCCCTGCATCCGGGCTTATTTTGGACTCCCTCTGCACTACAGACTCAGTCATTTGTTTAAGTCTGTTAGTTGAAAGAACACGATGTTTGATTTTCAAGGAGAGAGTAGAGTAAAATAAACTGCAGCAAAAAGACTGCTTTGCGAGAAGAGATGCTCACTCTAGAAGTAAAAGCACTCACTTTGCTCCTATTGTCACTGTTCTCTAATGTAGAGCTTAATCCAGGTTAATGCACACTTTCAGCCCGTTGCATTATAGGAAACTCTTCACTGAAGAACAATCGGGCACAATTTACACACATTAAGTACAGTTTGATTTAAACATTCCGTGTTTTGTGTTGTATTATCATTGCTCATTATATAAACCGTAATGTAAAGAAAGATTTTGAGAAAAATATCACTTGCATATTAAAAAGATTTACCACTTTAATGTCGGAGAATATCTGAGTCTTCTCTTAACAGTACAACTTTAAAATCTCACAGATTATTCAAGGTTTTTTCCCCCCCCTCATAATTAAGATAACTCATAATGACATAATGATATTTTTTTCCTTCAGAGTATTTTTCTCATAAATGCACGATTTCATAAACTCTGACTTTTCTGCTCATACTTTACCACTCCGCTCTCAGAAAATGTCTCGTGTTTTGTTCCTGTGAATCTGATTTGAATCCCCGAGGTTTTTCTTGCAAATGTCTGACTTTAAAATCTCACAGCCCTTTTGTGAATTAACTATTTTGATCTGAGAAAATGCAGGGTATTATAACCCTACATATCTGAAGGTTTTGCAATGTGCAACGTCTTTTTCTTGTACATTTCTGACATTTTACACGATAACTTTCCTTCATTTCTGAGTAGATTGTTAATCACAGAAAAGTATCCTCCCTCTCCCGACAACATGTGTGTATGTATGTCTACATATATATATACACTGGTATCAGTGTATATATATATTTTTTACCTAAACTGTCCTTGTCCTCATATTTGCATGCCTGTTGCCTTAGGTGCAGTGTATTTTTGTGGTACCCGGTTTGACTGTAAACACCAGAGGGAGGGTTAACAGATGGTTATGGGCTACATTAAGTGTGTATATACAGACCAGCAGATCGTAAAGCCTTTCAGGACACAGTTCGTCCTCTAGATCCAAACAAATGTGCGGGTTGTGGGAAGGAAAAGAGAGAGAGGAGGGGGTGAGCGAGCTCTTATTGATCAGAGAGAGAGAGAGAGAGAGAGAGAGAGAGAGAGAGAGGTAAGAAAAGAATGGAAGAAGCCGCAGACCGGCTGAATCTTTATCCTCCTCCTCACCGTCTCTCTCTTTCTGTCTACCAGCTGATGTTGACTTGAGCCGAAGCCGTTTTCTTTCCCTTCGTCATCCCGGGAAGACAGAAACCCGGACGGACGGACGGACGGACTGGAGGTGGTTTGGCTTTTCGGTTCGGTCCGGTCGTTCGGTTACACGTTCGTGATGACAGCTGGGGAGGGATAACAACATTAAAGAAAAAAGAAAAAAAAAAAAAAAAAAGACACCGAAACCCAAAAGGGAAAGCGGACACAAACCAAAAACAGAGCGGAGTAACGGAGAGCCAGACGTTAACTTGAGCTCGGGTCGGTCTGCGGAGAGAACGGGAAAGGTGAGATATATAAATATATATACATATATATAAATATATACACGTTCGTGTCCAACACGTAGGCCTGCGTGCACACTCCGCACAAACACCATATATGCATGTATGCACAGCGTGAAGGTCTGTGTCTGCACAGTGTCACGGTGTTTATGTCGAGCTGCTTCAGCTGAAGGTTGCAGTAACACACTGTATGGATACTGGTGCACTTCCATTAGCCTCGGTGATGCTGCTTACATGTTTGTGTGTTTGTTTGTTTGTTTGTTTGTTTTCCTGTGGTGAAATCCTACGACAAGTTACAAAGACGTCAAAGTGTGGCGCATTTCACTGAGTGTTTCCATTTTCTGCAGCTTTATACTTATGATCCACTACAGATCAAGAGGCAAATATTGTACTTTTTACTGCACTACATGTGTCTGACTGTTCCTTTACCGATTCATATTATTAATATTAACAAACAAAAATCATTGTTACTGTTAACTAAAACTAACACTAGTGGAAAAATGAGTTCATTAACTAAAACGAGCATAAAAATACCATTTTTTTTTACAAGAAATTTAAATAAAATGCAACACGAACTAAAACTGCAGGAAAAATCTGCTTGAAAAAAATAAAAATCTGCAAGAAAGAATGGTTTTGCCCAAATAGACCTTCAATAAGCAGGGGTTTTGTTGATCATTTGATTTTGCAGAATGCCTGGAAAAACACAAAAACTCTATATAAACTCCACTAAAACAAGTCAGTTCCTTGATATAATAACAAAAAGTACTTACGCACTCGTAAAACTAACTAAAACTAATCTGAAATCAAACCAAAATACTGCAATACCCATGAGCCTCAGCTGCTGTTGCCCCGGAGAAGAAGCCTGAACTGTTTCTATGAAGTGTGAGGCGACAGATGGAGAGGTGAAGTCCCGCCCCTTCTGGTGGACCACCATGGGACCTTACTCTGGAGGAAAGAAGAAAAAAGTATTCAAATGACAAGAGACAAATGACTTTTTGATCCATCCATTACACAGAGGCTATGATGTTTGTCAATTTAAAAGAAAACGTTTCAACTCAAGAAAATCACAGTTTGTCGTAAAACTGTTGAAGTATAAAAGCAGCTTCACACCGTTCGTTTCGTGTGGGAAAAATTTGCTCGGAAATTGAAATGTTCTCATGAATGCTTGCGCACTGCTGCGTAAAATGTGTGCGTCGTGAAAATATTCGGATGGAATCTGATTTCTGTGGATTTCCATATACATTTGACCACTGAACTACATTATTCCAAGTGATGTTATTAATGATTGTATACCAATCCTCCTACAGCAGAACATCCACCATCTCAAGGCTCTGTGTGCTATTACCTTTGGCCTAGAATGGATTCCAGCATCTCCAAGCAACTTAACTAAAGAAATCGACAACATAAGACTAATTTGGATAAGTAACAAAAATCCAAACCTACAGTAATCCCGACTGGAAGGCTGCCTTTATTCCCAGCTGATGAGGAACTGCCACCACATTCAGTCTTTCAATGAGCGGGCCGGCGAGCATGGTTCAATCAGCTGTCCGATGAAGGGAGGGAGGGAGCACGGCACCCGTGGTAGAACGCAAGAAAGTGTAGGCCAAGGAAAACAAAAGAACACACAAGAGAGTGAAGGCCATGACAGTTGTCAGAAGGCAGCTTAACCCACGTCCGGTATATCTTTTGTCGTATCTCTGAGGTGCTTTATTTTATCGTTCCAGTTTTTCTTGACTTTGTCAGTTTGTCCCGGATGACTTCATATTATTTTTTCTGTTTTCATTAGCGCTTTTTAAAAGTATTCATGTATTGGAGTCCCGAGGGAACCCAGACAAAAGCAGCCGATTCTGCCCATGCAGTTTTAATTCATGGAACTATTTACTGAGTTCATGTTTGCTATGGGTCCAAAAAATGATCTGTCTCTTGGCATTGACTTCCATGCATATTTATTTCTGAAGTCAGGTCCATTGGGGCTTAGACTCGCTATTACATTTGTAAAAACAGGAGAATTTGAATTGCTTATTGCTTAGTCTTTTGTTGGTGACTGACTCAGAGGTCGAGACAAACCTCTTTCTGGAGCTGAAAACCCAACACGGAACTAAAACTTAACTGAAAGACAAAGTGAACATTTCTAAACTAAAAGAACTGTGTCACTTTCAGTTACAGCTGATGTTTTCCGAATAATCCGACAGGTCCTCTAGTGTTTGTTTTTCGTCTGCAGATGAAGTCAGTCATGCAGAAAGACCTCTTGGAGTTTTTAGATCGGAGCAGAGCAGATTTTTTTTTTTCCCTGACATTTTGCAGTTGACTAATAATGAAGCTATTCCCACATAGCACCTCCACAACACAACACGATACAACACAACACGACAACACAACACAACACAACACAACGAGTGAGTCAATAGAAATCTTACAATATGACATACAACCTCAGCGTGTGTTAAATAGTCAGTTGCGGTATACTTTCATGAGTTTTCTCCATGTTCGTTACCAAATGCCAGAATATTTTGATGTATAATTTGCTGCGCTGGCAATTTTTTTCTTTTACAGAAGTGGAAAAAACAAGAAGACGAAAGGTGTCACATCCTGCTCATAATGCACGTAGCAGGTACAACAGAAGCTTTATTGACTGTATATGACCATTTTCTTAAAGTTACAAAGTACTCCACGGAAAGATAAAATAACCGTCAAACAGCAATGAAACAAAACAATCAGAACAATACGGATACACTGAAATGCATATAATGAGAGGAGATTTCAATTTGGATCAGATTTAATGGTTTATTTTCCTCACGGATGATGACACAGTGCAGGTGTGATGCTTTTAAAGGTGGTAAGTCTGCATGTACAGCTGAAGTCCACTCGAGTGTATAAAGCAGCTGCAGAGACGTGGAACCTGTCAGACCTGTGCTGATTGGGTAGTTTGGGCTTTTTTAAGAATTGTCCTTCATGCCCATTCTGCTGCTGGGGATAATTATGAAGCAGCTTTTGATATTTAGTATAGCCATCTCCACTGCAGACCCTCTGCTTAGGGCTCAGGGCCTCTCTTAGCTCTTTGTCACTGTAAATGGAAATCTTATTCAAGGGCTGGGTGATATGGAGAAAGGGAAAAAAAAATCTCAATTAAATCTCAGGATTTTAATAGATTTCTTTCTGTCTACATGAATTCAAGACCAAATGTAATTCAACAATATTTTTCTTTATTCAAATGATATACCACCGCTGTGCAATAACATCAAAGCAGTTGCTACACACATTTTTTTCTTAAACTATTTTCACCGATGCAGAAGAAAAGGCCTGGTTTTGTGCAGAATTATAGCAATGTTTCACTGCCTCTGTGTCTTTGTAGAGCTGGCCCAGACAGTAAATGCTTATTATCAGCTGCAGGCCAGACTAAAGTGGAGACGCTTACCTTTTAAACCTGAGGTTGTGTGTCACAGATGTGGGAAAGGTTACACCATATTTCTAGGCATGTAATTGTTTCAACCTCAGCTACAGAGGTTTGACTTCAAGGACCTCTTGTAAGTTCACACTGCCAAAACAGAATTTCAAGAATGTAAAACGAAGAAATAAGCTGGTCAAGAATGTTTTCCATTAGAAAAAGAATCTTATTCCAAGAAAAAAATATATCTGACTTTGTCTTAATGAGATATCCCAGCCAATATTGAGCAAGATTTAACCTGTAATAAGCTAAAACAATGGTTTGCATTATATCCATCCAGAGGAACAAGATTGTTTTAA
Source organism: Coranthus polyacanthus (assembly GCA_037367275.1). Taxonomy (NCBI): domain Eukaryota; kingdom Metazoa; phylum Chordata; class Actinopteri; order Kurtiformes; family Apogonidae; genus Coranthus; species Coranthus polyacanthus. The sequence goes on along the minus strand of JAPQRN010001914.1, from coordinate 2,306 downwards.
GAGTGAGACCCACCTGAACGTTTTAAGTCTATCTCAACTGTGCTTGTAATAAGCACAACGACCTTCAATTTTGGCTTTTTTCCCCTAGTTTTAGGGCCCATTATGATCCTTCAGTGGGTAGATTTTTATTGTAGTTTTAAGAAATCTATACCAAAGCACCATTAGCACAAAATGACTTTCTGGCTATGTTTAAGAATAGTTTGCTTCTTTCTGCTGTTTCTGCAGTATAGTTGAAATGGCTCCACAAAGTACATCACATATATTTAATCATCAGTGTCTGATTCCAACCAGCTATTAAAGAACAGAACCAGCAGTGGGTCGCGCAAACATCCGGACGAATCTTCCTCCACAGTTTACCGTCACTGTATGGACTTATTAACAGCTGTTTTGTGTTTCCTCTGAGGAGGCACTTTGATTAGAGCTGCACCGGGACTGTCCTACATCACGTCCATCTCTTATGTGTATATGTACATAGTTCTATTTAACTATGTGTTCCGTAATGTGTTGAGCAGTGATGTTTCAGTGGATCAGGATGAAGTTTGGGATGAAACATTCGGACAAACAGTTTCACCATCAGTTTTTTTCTCCATATTGTGTTTTTTTTCTTATCTTTTTCTTGTTTTTATCAAGTTTCTCTCACTTGGCAGTATTATTTATTTATTGAAAGACATCCCATTTAGCTCATTTGTTTGTTTTTGTTACTGTATTGTTAGTACAACAAGCTGCAGCAAAACGTGGGCTCAATAAAGCAGTTAGTATTTTATTGTGCTCTATTGTAAGATACAGTTGGCATGTTTGCTATCAGAAGTTTAAACTTCTAAATCACTTTTAAACCCAACTGTGGGTAAATTATTTATTGGTATTCTCAACTGACACGCTGCTGTTATTCTGTAGCAACTTTATTTTGTTTTGGGGACCCATTTTTTAACACACAAACAACACAACAGGCCTTAGAAATCATTAGAAGAGTGAATTTGTGCTTAAACGAACCCAGTTCACTGTCAATATTCCGCACGACCAGCTCACTCAGACCTTGGGAGATGCTCGTCAAACAGCGAGCCTTCGCATGTTGTTCAGACTGTTCAGTTTAAAAAAGGTAGATATTTACAGTTCATGGTGATAAGTGACACAGTCTCTTTTGTCTCCCAGACTGTCGCACGCCTTGGCGTCGGCCAAACCAGAATCTGATCCTGGTGTTGTATGATCCTGCTTCCTGTACTCTGACTAAGCCACGCCTGCCTTTTTATAAACATAACGTAAGGTAACGGTCCCGCAACAGGGAAACTGACAGCGTTATAGGAGCACAGAGCAAGAACAGTATTAACAGTAACGCATATTTTAAATTGGTAAGAAAGAGAAGACAAGAGCTGCAAAATAGTAACAAAAAATGCTACGGAATTAACATTCAGCTCACTTAAGCATGTTTTATTGGCATAAATGTTAAGTGAAAACATTGACAAAACATGGAAGAAGAAAAAAAAACGTGTGTGTGTGATTACATACTGAAAGGAGCAGGAATAATTGACTTTAGCATCCAGTTTGTGCTTTGAAGGGACGAAGGCTGAAGAAGGCTGACGACAGATATCGTGGATTAAAAACTGTGGACTTAAACCATAGACTGTAAATAAAAAGTAGTCAGAGCTACCACGTAACCATTGTTGTTTGAAGTGCCATTTTGAAGCCTCCAGTTTGCATTTTCACTGTTGTCCTTTTAGCTTTTTGGACCCAGAAGTGACCGTGAAAGGGTGGAGTGCAATGGAGTCATAGGCGATCTAAAGCCAAACGCTATCTTACTGACACGGGAAAATGCCTCATTTTATCAAACATTTGCGTAACAAAATGATTGGACAGTCTTCTTAGTGTGATGTTTTAAGCGCAATTACATTAGAGTTGTCTGTCAGTTAAAAAAAGTGTATTCAATAAACGGACAACCTACACTGTTGTTTTCGTATGAGGACATGTTGATAATAACCCTAGTTGTGACTTTGTACGATACAGTATGTGCAGTCACCGAATTTGTCATGGGAACGTTAGCTTCATGCAGTACACCACTCACTCTTACTAATAAAGTACAAGTAGTCTCATTTGTGCTTCTTTGTCCTCTCACACTTAACGTTTAGACTTTCATTGGCCCACCCAGAGTGGCACTACAGCCGTACATGGACACACACTCCAGCTTCAAGTATAACGGTTTATTCATTAAAGACACACACACAGACACACACACAGACACACACACACACACACACACACAGACACACACACAGTGCTGCAGCAGAGATCAGACCTGCTGCTCTGAGAGTGAA
>JAPQRN010001913.1:0-10829 GCA_037367275.1 Coranthus polyacanthus | reverse complement strand
GATCGACATTTGAGTCTTTCCTTCAACACAACGCAGAGTCAGTAACAACCGGTTACATAACGTCAACGAACAACCAGCTCCCAGCACAAGACAGACTCCAGTACGATCTTTATGGAAGCACACGAACAAGCACAAATCTTACATGTTATGCTTTTAACCACTCTTCCCTTTCTCTGACTTTGTTTCAAACAAGGACACTAAATGTAACCTAATAGAGTTTAAAATCGATAAAGTCTATTCTTCATCTTTCTACGCTTAAGGTAATATTCACACACTTCTACACACACAGACGTTGTGACAGTGTTCCCAGTGAGGCCGCTGGCTACTGTCATGCATGGTTCATTATCTTGAAGGATCATCATTCCTCTCTCCTGTGGTTACTGTACAGCCTGCCACCCTCAGCAGATGAGTCTATGTGGATAAGTGTGTATGCGTGAAAACACAAGTGCTTGTGTCCATGTGCGAACAGCTGGTTGGGAAAATGATTCATCTCACCTCTCGTTCGAACACGCGTCGCCGGGCGAGAACAAGCGGCACTTGAACACCTCTTTTGTCTCTAAGGTGTTGTTTGATGCTGCGCTTCCCAGTAGAAACGCCTGCTCAGTGAGCTTACAGCGCATACACAAAGGACATCAGCACCTCTGAAGACTATTCTGATCATTCAAGGCCCACAATATACTTTTACTGCATCAGCACTTTGCGATGCTATAAAAATCATTTTGAATAGAAAGGAGCAGCGAGGTAGTCATTCATAATGGATACTGAACCCTCCCATTCATCTCTCTTTCACTGTCCCACTCCCATCTTCTGTCTTTCTTTTTCTCCCCCTCTGTTACCGTAATGGATAAAATACTGTTGGACTGAATATTTGTAGTGTTATCCTTGTTTTATTGAGCAGAAACGGTGGAGATGGGCAAGAATTCTGCTGCCTCAGCTCTAAGCAATGTGGTGCGTAAATCAGAGCTTACAGCAGGAGGAGCTCATTAATGTGGATGAAGCAGGACAGATACACTACATGAGGCCTGGAAGAGTGTGGAGACAGAGACGAAGTGGGAAAAACTCGTTAGATGAGCCTGTAACTAGGCATGAAAATGCAATTTGGTGAGCTGAAAGTACTATTAAAGTCACTTTCTTTCATTTTTATTGTTTTGATCATTGCCTTTGTGAGTGTGGACAAGGAGTCTTCAAGCAGTTCACCTTCAAATGAATGCTTTACCACTTTATTTTTAGTATGCATCACGCCACCTAATCTCTCATTTTTGACAGACACTATTTCCTACAAAATAGTTTAATATATTACCAACACATCTGTGTATCATCTCAGTCACTGATGAGTTTAAAAGGTGACAAAGATAGAGGGGGTCCGGAGGCATTTCCTGTTGATTTTATCATGAGCTCATGTAATCGTACTGCCATAAAAGGAATAGAATTTATTTCACTTTCACTCCTTTCTGTATTTATGGATGCCACAAAGTGAAACATTTCAGTGAAATGAATTAAGGGGTATTTAAATTTCAACATAAAATATCCTATTTAGTACTGGTAAAATTAGACAATGTGGTATCCAGTTGCTGATATCCTTGATCCTGGACCAATATATGTATTATTTTTATTTTTATTTTTTTATGTGCATCACCTGACAAAAAAGCTAAAAGTGCTCACTCTTATATTAAAGACGTACTGCTGTTGTTCTGATATTTGGACATTTTTTGTTTTTTTAGCGTAACTTTTGAGCGTTACTTTTAATTGTCGCTGTAGCTGATGCACCTCATCGTTTGATCTCATCTCAGTACACTTATTCTTCTGATTAGTGTTAACATGGTGATAAAGCTGCTTTATGACACCAGCTATCTAGAATCGCTAATACTGTTTTAGTGAAGCAGATAGAAATACGGAAGTTGGCTGCTAGCCAGGTTCAACAAACTTTTCTGACTCGCACTAGACAAACTCTGAAATATTGAACAACAGTCTACATGCTGCAACAATATCGTCATTTCATTAATATGTCTCACCTTACACCTGCATCTCATCAGTCCGCTTTCTGTCTGCCTCTGTCTATTTTACTGGAGGTTGTGCATGTACATACACACATCTTCTTCCACCAGATACACTTAGTACCAACTATAATTATAGAAGTCACTTTACCTTGGAAAATTATTAAAAAAAACAAATTCGATTTCTAACACAAAACACATGTGCATTGACACATAACGTTTTAAAGTTATGTCTTACCTGAGTCCTACCTGTCGGCTGGTTGGTCCCTCACTTTGTTTCGGACTCAAATATCTCAGCAAATATCGGATGGGTATCCATGCATGCACAAAAAACAAGGGAAAACAAGTATATAGAACAAATATATATTCATATTTGGTGTATGACAAAATACTGCAAGAGATGGTTCACTTGGCAAAATTATACCTGCACAAAATACGTATGTTTCATATAAAAACTGATACATCCTCACAGCGCTGCTAGCATGTAGTCTCTCAGCTTTATTTACACTGAAATTTTATATAGATTAGTAATGCAAAATAACAACTTAATAGCTTTTATTTGTACATTATATATAAGTGTTGATTTTATGTCTGTCTGCCTGTCGTGCTCTATTTTTAGAAAACTAATTACCTTGTAATTTTCTCCAAAATGTGTCATAATTACAGTAGAATAAGTGTTTCTATGGTCAGCTGTTGCTGTTTACTTCTGAACAGCAGGTAAACAATTGGTTTGCAGTGACTCATAGATACTGCAGTAACCTGAGCCTCACATTCAGTTGGAATAAATCAACAGGAAACAATAATGAAACCAAAAGGAGATGAGGTGAAGACTTGTTCAAGTACAGGTTAAATGCTGTTAATATCAAACAGCTTCTTCAGGAGTTGGTTTGGTATGAAAATGGAAATCGATGCTCATCGTTAACATCACTTGCCGAGTGATGCTTCATGATGACCTTTCAGCCTGCAGTAGTTATAGCAACCATAAGGATGGACTGGAGGACTTTTCCCACATACTGTACAGTCTGTTTAGCATATTTCAACAGCCATACAATTTTGATACGACAGACCCTTTATGAGAAGTGACCACTGGATGTCCACTTAACTCCCAGCATCGTAACCTAGCAACACCTCGCTTGATTGAATGCTGTTCAGTGAGAATTGTCAAAGGCTTTGAAAGTTTGCCAAATGTCCTTTTGAGTTTTTGCAACAGAAAGGCTTCAGCCGGTCTAAAACTGGGAAGAGTTGGATGATAGCCGCCGTTATCACACATTCAAAAAGATGTTTGAGCTACACATCCATTTCATCAAGTGTTCTATTCAGGGGGTTGAGTGACTGGTTTGACACCATTTTCACTGACAAAACCCACTGCCACAAAGACCCTCTCATCAGAATACCAATACAGGATCCCACATACTGCAGCCTTACAGTATCTCTTTTCTAAATTGAAGCTATAGAAAGTAAACTGTATAGGCCTGTTTTGAAATCAGGCAATAAAACACAGCCTCTTCCTAACACAATTACGCTGGATTAACAAGCCACGCCAAATTGCTTGCAGCTTGTATATTGTGTTTCTTCAGCGCTCTAAGATGCATTGTTAAAGAATGGCAAAAATAACATTGGAAGCGAGCGATGTGTATTGTGTGTCAGTTTGTCTTATTATTCCACTGACAGGATGCTGAATGAGGATTAGGTTCGTGTTATGGGGACATAAATCTGCTTACAGTCACGTGAGGGAACTGGCTACCTTATGGGGACAACTGAATGTTATGCCATTATGCAAAGGTTGATGCTAATGGATCAATAAGACGCTTCACTCCGCTGTGATTGGTTGTTTCACTAGGCGGCTGTTGTTGGTTCATTAGATGCTGTTGAAATATGTGCGAATAGAGAGATATTTACCTTTCTCTGGTTGTAATATGTCCCATTACTAATATGTAATATTACCCATTGGGAAAATCTCTTACATGAGCATAATCGTTGACGAAGTGGCCACACAATCCAAACATGCAGGTCACTTGAGACTTGTCAAAGTGTCTGGTTGAGTGTTTCGTCTGCTCTTTGCTGCTGACAGGCCGACCTCTGAATTGTGATTCTACAGCCTTGACTGAAAGCACATAGTTTCAGCAATCCTGGTAATGGTTTGTACCTATTCAGAAAATAGTCTCAGAGCTCAAAGTGACTCTATCACAATGCTGCTTTGTCCGACCAACAGCACAAACTTAGAAATGACCAAAATAACAGACTGAAAAGTAGAAATTTTGCAAATTTAAGAAGTTGAAAGCATGAAATTTTGTACATGACAAATGACTTAAACCGTCATCATAATAGCTAGTCACTCAACCAAGTATTTCAGCTATATTTATATATACTTTAAGCGATTAATCGAGAAAATAATGGACAATGTAATTAATTGTTGCTTTGCACAGCAAACCCACAGAGCTGTAGACATCAGCGTTAGCTGTTCGTCATAGCAGCTAACAGTGTAACAACCAACCACAGTCATCCGTCCCTACTGACACCTAACAACATAACAACCCATTACAGCAGACTATCCATGTGAACGATCCATTCTAACATCAACCTTATGTAAAGCATTACATTTACATAATGTGTGTTGCATTTAGGGTGCATCTCCATGAATGTAAGTTGTAATGTCCCAAGGGCATAGGTTTGCATATGTTGGACGGACAGAATTGTCCCTATCAGTATTTAAAGAAGTCGTTTGTATTAGGCTGTGTCTTTCAGATGGTGAAGTCCTCATAGATTTACTCATAGACTCATAGAACTGGAGTTACGGTAACTACTGGTTTCCTCAGAAGTCTGTGTCAACATGTTTTGATCTTTGTCATGCCGCCACCAAGAAAGAGCAGAGAAATAGTGTTAACTGGTGTTACTCAACCACGCTAGTTCCCAGCAGGACTAAACATAAAACAGGTGGATATATCCAAATTGTAAGATATATTTCAGTCTGTAAATCCCATGAAAATGTCCCCATCGCTGAATGTGACAGGAAACAAAGCAGCAGGTTAGAGAAGTAGAGCAGACTGATGAGGAAACAGACCGAGTATCATCACGGGTTCAGGTGAGCTCCTAATTATGAATTATACAATTATAAAGAGGCATCATCATTAAAGTTAGTCTAAGGATGTTCAGCTGATAAAAACGTATTTGGTCTTGAGTTTATTTTGAAAAAATCTTACATGAGAAGATCTTAGTTTAATAAGATCAGACGGTCAGTATTTGAAATTGCCCGTTATATAAATGGGTCCATATTAAGCAAACTTTTATATATTAGGCCCTCTGTATGTACGTATAGTATTCAGTCACCTCCCACGCAATGTTGAGACCAAACCTACACCCTTGTAATGTCCCCTAAACATATGGAGACCCAACATGATTGTGCGTGTGTGTATATGCATATGTGTGTGTTCATGGCTGCTTTATGAGAAACAAAGATGATTGCAGCTGTAATTGCTTTTTGGTTTACTTTGATCAGAATACGCAAGCACTGTGGGTCAAGTATGAGACAATGACAAACAACACTGTTTTTGTTTTCTACAGTGGCAGCAAAGTATTTTCTTGCTTTATTACATTTGTCATTTGGAATATTATACCATTAAAGTTCTTCTAGAGAATGGTTGTTTTTTTTTTTCTTTGGTTTTGTTTGTAACTTTGAATTACTTTCGGTGTTTTCTCTCTTTCAGAGGTTATCTGCTGGGTGTTAAGCTTTTTATAATGCCAACCAGGCTGCTTTCCAGAATAGAAACAAAAACTGACTATGCCTTTGAGTTAATGGTAATTGAGATTGTGACTTCTTGAAGAACAGAACGAATGTATCGTGTTTCTGAGTCAAAAACACAAATATACACTATCACCATCAAATATACTGACCTTGTCACTTTGGGGACTTTTTCTACATTCGATAACAAGCTAATTAGTGTGACCTACTTCCTCCCATGTAGCGATATGCTGTTATTTACTGGATGGCCAATGCACTAATTAAAACCATTACTTTTCTGATCTGAAAAGATGACACATTGAGGTTTTGTATCACTTCATTCTCCTGCTTAACAGCAATGTTGTATTTTTGTATTGCATGTTGTATTAAAGTGTAACTTTACCCCCGTTCCGAGTCGACTGAGTCTGACACCCACTGCATGATTCTGAAAACTGCAACAAAGTCAAGAAAGAGGCTGTTCAAGTGTACTTAGAATATAATCACCACTTGTTCGTGCTGTCACACAGACTTTTCCCACAGGGGACTGAAGCTCTTAAACCTACCAGAGTTCCCAGACAAAAAGAGCAATGTCCTTCATTACGATTAAGTCATAAAATTCCGTTTACAGCTCAAAGAACATGGTTAATGTTCAGTATCTCTTTAAGTATCTCTGGATCTTGGTCATGAGTTGAAACGGGACATCAACAGGCGGATCAGTGCGGTGTCAGTGATGATGCCAACGCTGGTCTGGCATCACTGCAGACTGCCAGGTTGTTTGGTGGTCGGTAGTTTTGGTTGGTGGTCAAGAGGGAGCTGAGCCAAAAAGTAAAATATAATGACTTTACAACTCATTACCTTAGAAAAATTTAGTAAAGTCAACTTAAGTTAAGTTTCAACTATAACAACCTGCCTACCAAGTTTTAAATCAATGGGACTTGAAATACATGGGAAAATTGATTTTAAACGCTAAACGGCTACAAGCCTCAAATTTTAACAGTGTGGCCCTGAAACCTCATTATTAAACATTTTCAATATAAAAATGATTGGAGAAGTTTTAAATTTGGCGTCTGGTCGATTTACACATTTGATATTTGGGTATATTTTTTATTTTTGTATTAGATGTCACGTTTCCCACGGCGTCACAGTCAATATGTCCACAAAGCCAAGGGCTGCAAGACTCACATTTTAACAGTGTAGTCCTGACAACCTCAGAGCCTGGAAATGATTTATATTATAAATCAAGTAATTGGTTAATCATCTAATAATTTTAGCTATAGCAACATTATATTTTATAACTTAATTGAGTTTTGTGTTTTGCAAAAATCTTAATTTGTAAACTATCTAACTGGATGTCTGACATATTGGAGTAAAAAGTAGAAAGGATATTATTTCTAAATCAATCAAACTCATGTACATTGAGTTAATCACCTCTTATGACTCCAAATTACTGGTCATTTATTTCTTACTATAATAATTTATTCATCATTATATTATTATTTGTTCCTTAAGTAAATCCAGTGGCAGTGTTTACATTGTACGGTCACGAGCTGCAGGTATTGACGGAAAGAACAGAAAGAAGAGAACGGATACAGGTGGAGAGATTCTCCCTTAGTGACCGAGTGAGGAGGTCGGTCGTCAGGGAGGGGCTCAGCGTTGAGAGGAGACAGCTGAGATGGTTGGAGCATCTGGTTAGGATGCCTCCTGGACGCCTCCCTGGTGAGTCGTTTCAGTCGTGTCCAACTGGGAGGAGGCCCAGGACACGCTGGAGGGATCTGGGCACCTGTGCTTAGGCTTCTGCTCCCGTGAGCCAGACCAGGATAAGCAGCAGAAGATGGATGAATAGATTTTTTAAATAACAGATAATTTCTCTCTTTTGCTATTTTTAAACTGAAAAAATAATTTTTGACTCATCTCTTACTCATGGTTGCATGGCAGCATCGGATAGTGTGAGAGGTTTGTTTCAGTTGTAAATACTTCCTCTACAGTTATCCATTCAACCCTAATCCACATCCTCCTGATCAGTCCACACTGTGAGACAGGAGTGGGAACAACTCGACACAGCTCTGTATTGCATTGCATTCATCAAACCACGCCAACCTCATTAAAATGTTATTTGAATATCTCTGCTCTCACCTTAGCTCACATACTCATCGTATATGATGACAGAAGATAAAGATGCTATAACTTCAGCTCAGTGTGTAGATTTATATGGACCTACACGCAGAACTGGATATAATATTCAGAATTACTGGCTACCTTCGAAACTGTCCACCAGTCATTAATGGACCCTTCTCGTGTTGTGATTTTTAAAATCACAATAGAATGAAATAACTTTCCAATTTGATATCGTTTGTATTATGTTACGCGTGGGTTTTGATGCGTGGCTTTACGTGCCGTGCGTAAAGGGTTTTTTTTTCCCCTTCGTCCCGTCTCTCTTTCTGTTTTCCCCTCATCTACTTGTCTCACCTCACAGGTGTGGACGTCCAATCAGAGCAGACTACAAAGGGGACGGAGGGGGCGTCTTTCAAGACGCAGGCAGCCGTCGTTTCAGCTGGGGATCTTTTCCCCTTGGTTCTTCCCATTGTTTATCCTGGCATGTTTTAGTGTGCTGGGGTTTTGTTATTTGAGTTATTTTAGTTTGGTTTGGAGATCTCCGGTAGTTCAGTCATCGGATTTTGTTTTGTTTAGTCTTGGTGTGTTCTTTTAGGTTTATCTCAGTGGGGGAGAGCCGAGTCCAGCGGACCGTCTCGTGGTTGTGGTTTCTTTGAGCTGGGATCTCCAACCCCCTTTATTTGTTACTTTGAATCTTAGTTATGACCTTTTTCTCCTCAGTTTAATAAAAACCCTTTTAAAAAAACCCTAAGTTCTGTAGTGGCGTCCTTTGTTTCGGTCTCCAGACTCTTTTGTGTGTGTTTAGGGAGGCCATAACAGTTATTATAGTTGTTTGCTAACAATGCCATTGTCAGAGCAAATGAAGAATTTCATTGCATTCATAACTTGTTTATTACTGCATATGACAATAAAGCCTTTGTATCCTTGTATCCTATTTGTTGTATTGATTTAAGATCCTGTCGAGGCCAAAATGTACAGAAAATGTGTTCACTTTCTGAGTGTCAAATCATATATGATGTGCACTAACGGAGACGCTAACGGAGAAGTCATTTTTTGCAAGTCTAGTCAAGTCTCAAGTCTCTTATGGTTGTAATGAACATTTTATGATCTGCTGCATGTCCTCCGGTCCGCTTAGAACACTGCATTGCTATCTCTAAAGAATTCAAAGCATGTACTGTATCATCTTTACTCCTTTATCTAATAACATGCAGTAGCAGCACTGATTAGTTGTTTGTTTATTTCTTTACTTACTTAGGATCCCCATTAGTTATTACATTAACAACTATTCTTCCTGGGGTCCACACACCCCAACGACTGGTTAAGCGGCCGGATCTCTCGCTCGCTTATCCATAAAACAGTAAGGCCACTGAGGCTAGATTAAATATATTATACTAATATTATGAGGATATGTAAGAAGGAATAATATAACACAATATTAGATCATAAGAATAATATCAAAGTATATGGAATGTGTCAAATACTATTATCAGAAATGGACGTAGAAATAATAGGTATCCTCACTATTTTATTGATGGTAAAGCCATACATAATCTGGAGTAAGTGGTTTTAATGGTTTTAATAAATTCTTTGTAGTTTTGGACCTAAATTAGCAAAAAAAACGGTGGAAAATGATGGTGAAGACAGATCATAAAATCAGTCAATCACCCACTTTAACAGCAGAAGGTCACATGCTGACTTCCAGAATATTTAATTTATATTAAGGATATTTAAAAATGTGTATTCCCCTTTTCAAGACATGGGACATAAACTCACATTGATGATTGATTATTATTATTATTATGATTAGCCACACGATTCACTACAGTAAGTCTTACTGTATCTTTACCTGCTTCAAACAGAGCAATTTTAACTGTCTGATGATCATCATCATGACTTTATGTCTGAAATGGTCATATGAAAGTACAAATATTCCAACTAAACCTGCGCATGTTTACATGAAGGAAAAATATCACGTCACTATCAGTCTCACTTAAAATACGAACCTGTCTATGAATATGACTGAGTCTTTTTATTAAAGGAAGAGGACATCTTCTTCTGCATGTTGACCTGCAGATACCAAAGCGAGTTTAGTGTTTTGCTAACTGTAATCTATGGTAGTGAAGGTAAAATCTGTCGGCTGACTGCCATTAAGATTCACACAGCGACGGGTACTGGCTGTAACTCCGGTTCTACGAGTCGACTCCATGCGGAACAAACATTGGAGGAAACCGACCGCACAGGGAAAAGGGCTGTGTTACTTTTTATGGTAAGATCTGTGACCGAATTACATGAACATACAGTATTTGACACATAATATACAACTGATTAGAACAATAAAGAATAATAGCAATAAAATAGAGTACATTACAAATCTAAAAAGTCTGGGGATCCAAAATCTGGTGGAACGCGTGGATGTAGTGGATCCACTGTTACATGAAAAAAGTGACATGTGGCCATTTCATAATATGTGATAACACATTCAATCATCCTTCATACCTCCACACGTTTTTCCCCAGGTGTTATTGAGTTTTAGCCTGTAGACGTTTAGAGACAGGAGTCACAGTATTGACTCAGTCTCATAGGACACATCCATCAATTTCAGCCCAAAACCCAGAGGAGGTCTTTATTACTGCCAGGTAGGTTGACTCCACTTCGATGGTTCAAACGCTGTCTGACCCTACTCGCTGCCATCTTACCTGCCCTCCTTTATTGTATTATACAGTAAAGGAGTTTATATATTTTTATCTATTTTTTTCTACAGTTTTCTCTTCATGTGAATCTCAGGTGAAAGGGATTTTAACAGAAGGTGAAGCTGTAAATGTAGACTCAAATATTATCTAAAATGACATCCTCTTCAACTCTCTCTTACTATATTGTCACCAAAAACATACAGTTGTACTATTTTTGTCAACACAGTGTAATGTCATGGGTGATCAGTGTGTGTGTGTGTGTGTGTGTGTGTGTGTGTGTGTGTCTGTGTGGGTGTGTGTGTGTGTGTGTGTTTG